>JAWPHD010013258.1:0-69608 GCA_037043455.1 Cyrtodaria siliqua
ATATTATGTACATTCTCCAAGTGAATTAATCAGGCAGTTTTGAACTTATCACTGTCGTTATGTTCAAATATCACTGTCCGCACGTACTCTGTATCATTATCTTGCTGTATTTGTTTTATCTTTCAAAAACTGTCAACGAGATGCCAAATTGCTCGTTGAGTTTGGGAATGTTCACTCGTACCATATCACGCACTACGTAAGCGTCCACCTGAACGTGTCAGGATTTAAAGAAACACATGAACAACTTGTTGGCGTTTAACAATTAAAGAAACAACGGCAATCTTGATTTTTTAAAAACTCAAGGCATCCCGTTAATTTTTGCATATTATTAACTGTTCATAATATTGCACCAATATATATTTAAACCTGTGGTAAAATAGGACGAACAAATGAAACCTCAACATTTTATTTAAATACATGCAATCAGGTTTAAAGTTAAAATGATACTGGATAAATAAATCGAAAAGTTGATTAATGCTGTACCAGGATTCTCTGGTGGCTTATGTCTGGTGTTCAATCTTGTCTTGTCGTGCCCTCACTAGTTTGTTCTCTTGTTGCTCTGGCTTCTGCCAAGTCATTGAGTACCTTCTTTGCGGCTTTCTAGGCTATTTTATTTTCTGTATTTATATATACACGATCATCTTTGTGTTTTACTTATATTACCTATTAATGCTGCCTTGATGGTTAGAGAATAGTTCACGGCGGGGATTTCTTTATTTACACTGTCCCATTTTATTTGGATGACAGTAGGGTAAGTGTGAGGTTTGGTGCACCCTAGAACCTAGTCTAAACCTTCAGCCGCCTTTTTTGACATTGACCGTTCGAAGGCGGTAGCCCTATTGTCAACCCTTTTGTGATTGTGATGTCTTATCTGGCCTTTTATTCATCTTTACAGTTGTTCTTTGTTTCTGTGTGTGTTTGTGGTTGACTGTCGTCCTTGAATGCTACTTTTCCTTTTCGATTTTTATATTTATATTTATGGTTGAATGACACATACATATACGCACGCACGCTCGCTCGCGCACACGCACGCAAGCTCGCACACGCACGTACACACACACACACTAGTAATGCTTGATACACTACGAAATTGCCGTGTGTCCTTTTAATGTATCAATATCATCTTATTTTGATCTTCTAATAAAACAAAAATACAAATATCTGAAATTTCGTTTTGTAACACATGTTATATATTGTTTAATAATTGGACGTGCCGATGTGTTTCATATATTCATTAACTTCGTCGTTAATTCGAGACCATTTTGCTTGCTATCGCATTTTTTATTTATCCTTTTTGTTATAACGTCATAATGGAGATATTACTACATGTATAAGTAGTCGAACAGGAAATGTAGCTTTCACAGAACACAGTCAGCCAAAAACATCCATTAAAACAAATAACACTTACCATGTTAACTAGAAGCAATGCACTTGACATCACAAACACAAACGGGTTAAAAACACGGCTACCGCCTTGAAATGGTCAGTGGCAAAATGCGCTGCTGGGGAGCTTGATAAAAAGTGTAAAATTTCTGATGAATGTCACCAGTAGCGTGCTATTTTATTTATTTAAAGGGTCCTCCAAATTGAAAAATAAAGTGATTTTAAATGAAAGCTTATTATAAAAGAATGTCAATGTCATTGTCCGTTTTCTCAAAAACAGTTGATAAATGCAAGTTTTACAGGTTTGAAGTTTACCTGTACACAAAAAAACTGGTGCGCGATCGATCTTCGGAAAATGACGTCATAAGGGACGATCAATCACATCTTCCGTACAAACTACCTAATTTACATAATCAATTATGGCGCGTATCTATTTGTAAACAAACCGTTACTCTTTTTGGATGTCCATTTTTCTCATATAGCCTAAGTGTTTTAAACCCTGGAATATAATTGATGTGTTCGTGTCCTCATCATCGTGAAAAGGTGCTCATTAAGCTTTTGTAGAAAAAGTAAACAGGAAGGCAGTGTAATCTACACACATTTCCATGTTGCCGTCATCGAACTAAATGGATTGAACTTGTTTTGCAAAACGGTGGGAAATGGAATTTTTCAGAGCACTCTCGCGTATGTTCGGACCATTTTACTGAGAAAGATTTTGATGACTCTTATAAAACGAAAAAGAGATTACATTTACTCTATCAGTTCAGAGGGGATAACATAATTATTTTTTTTGGTGTCCGGAAATATAACTTTCCAAAATTAATTCATATTTGCCAATGTCCGAATATTTTCACAGGCACCCGGAACAGAGCTAGGATAGTAAAAGATGGATTTGAGTGGTTAAACTATTAATTAATTGAGTTAAGTATATAATATATATACATATATATAACCATTTTTGGGGGGTCCAGAACTCAATTAATTAATATTTTAACCACTCAAATCCATATTTTACTATCATAGCTCTGTGTCGGGTGCCTGTGAATATTTTGGGAGGGAACGGTGAATTAACATTCTACGGTAAGTATTTTTAACTGTGATGTTCGGGGCAATCTCACCTTCGTTGTTTACGGTAATTAAGAAAATCCATCCATTAATGATCACTTATTGGTAATTATGCGGCTATTCTATAAACTGTCTACAATTACGGTACTCAACTTGGGCAAACTGTAAAACCTGTGAAACCAGTACATCGAGACACACTTTACACGCGAATAGAGTGGTTATTCCTTTGAATTTTGCGGTGAGTGAGCGGTACACTGTTTGATCTGTGGAACTGTCACGTTCTAGTCACAAGTGTAGTTATATGCTGGCTAATGCGGACTGTTTAATAGTATACTGGGCTATATGCGATTCAATCCACAACAGTGAACTAATAAAAAATGTGTAAACAATGAACTAATGAACAATTATGACATCTAGTTTATTATATTAAATTATTATATTTTATTTGAAATGTAGCAATGAACTTTATTGAATAATGAGACAATGCAATTTTAAAACATGTTGATTATTTTATTACAAAATAAAAACATACAAGGTATTGTAGAAAATAAATTAAAATTATAAAATAGTCGTGTTCTTTATCCATTTAATTGCACCATCATGTAATTCCTCAAATCGAAGCTAAAAAACAAAGCATGCCATGCTTATAGTATGAAATAAAAAATAGTTCATGTGTCTGTACAAACAGACAACAGGTGAGCGAGACCGTATTTTTTTACTGGTAATGCCAGATAATGGAATGGCCCACTAGCGACGACAGCGACAACACAAAACAACTCGTAACACCTACATTGGAATGGTTTTACCTGGTTTAGACAATTGTTTCAACACGCGCCTGACCGATTACACAAAATTATAGCATGGGTCAGTAATAATGTAATTGTTTCAAAATGGCTCGTTAATAACAGTTAAAAATCACGATCAAAAACTTTTTATTTAATTGCATCAAACAAGTTACAATTAAATTCATTGAAGTATATTCTGCTGCCTCTGTTGGTAATTATCGAGATGCACTCAGCAATTAAAAGTCGTTGATCGTAATATTAACCTGTCATTTTCGGCGAATAATTCATCTTTTCCCGATGTCCGAATTTATAAAAGCATCAAAACTATTGAAATAAGATTGATTTCTTAATATGTCCGAGCACTAGTTTTATTATTTTCTTAATTAGGTGTCCGGAATTAATGAGTGTCCGGACTCATTGAGTAAATACAGTATGTATCAAAACTTAAAACCAATGCTAAAACCTGACGCAATTCACCGATTCTCCGATTTGCAGACCCACAGACGGAGACACAGTCACAGGATGAAGACATTGAAAATCTAATATCACGAGTTTATTTGTATTATTCGTTGATTGTTTTCATTTATACTTTATACGCTCAGAATCAAAGTGGATGGCGTACACAAAATGTTGATTGTCCAATTCGCTCGCATTGTTTACTTGGTTTGTGTCCGCCATTTTGGTTTCTAACGAACCATAGGTAATGCGTGACGTCAACGGGGTTTTTCCATTCGGCTGTTTCCGTGAAACCTCAGTTACGTTTCCGTGACAGGTGTGTATTAGGGGCAAATGTGCTGTATGGATTCGTGATTTACCGATGAACGAATAGGTTAACGATTTTGACCGAAGTATTTTTAGAAACTGCTAATCATTATCTTTGTAATACAAAGGAAAGTTATTTCAATTTGAAGGACCCTTTAATTAAACTAAATTTCGAATTAGTAACTTTAACGGATTTTAACTTTATTAGTACAGTTTGTTTTAAAAGATTTCAGACTACTATTTGGAGAAACTTTTAACAGTGTGTCCCGTTATGAGTTAGATGACATTTGTCGATACCTCGGACTCATGCTGTCAAACACTTTACATATCGTAGAGTCTGCTGATTGGTCATTTATTTTACAATCCTTTCCCCGGAGATTGTACCAGTACCTGCAAAGTTATGCTCGTGTATCTGAAATCGTAGATAGCAAAAAGGTATATAAACACCTTATTCTTAAACCTGTTAGTCATTATATAGCGGTCTTGTTCATCTGGATACATTCAAATTAGATCATTCCGATTAATTGTCTTTCTTACATATGATCAATTCCTATTGATTCTGCCAATTTTTGATCAAAGGGTTAGGATAAAGGCAACTATGAACTCACTCGTTATTGCATTGGTACTACTAGTCGTATTTAATTGTATCATAACTACGTGTGGACAGGGGTGCTCGTTTGGAAATATACACCTTAATGTATGTGATTTAGCATCGTGGTCAGCTGGGGATTGTTCCGGTTGCCATGACAATATTGGTATAGCTACAAAATGACGACTTATATGCTGCAATGCCGGAGATGACAAATGCACGTGCTTATCGCATTGTCATGTCCAAGAAACTGATATAGACCTAGCCGGTCCGTGTGCTGTTTACTGTACTGTTAGTCATCCGAATCAGCACACATTTATATCTCAATATATTACTTTTCAATCAACAGTAAAGGCCAAAGCATATAGTCTGAAAACGTCGATGTCAGTATCTGTAGCTACAGATTCATTGATAGAGACTACAACACTAGAAACTACATTGACAGGAGTTTTATCGACGACAGGAGATTCATTGACGACAGGCAAATCATCGACGACAAGAGCTACATCGACAAGATCTTCACTGAAGCAAACTACACCGAAAGAGACCACAAGAGAGAAATTACACCAACAGGAAATACATCGGCAGGAAATGCACACGTCCAAACAACCAAAAATGAAGGAAGATACAAAAGACGCTGATATTAGTATAGTACCAAACAGTTCATCACAAGATGTGATAACAAAGTATATGCCAATTAAAAACAAAGCTTCGCATGGAGGCAAATTGATGTCACAATCTGGAATACACATAACTACGCCAGCAACTGTTGAACAAATGAAGGAAACACATGTAATACAAATCAGTTTGTGTAAGTGTATGTTGTTTTATAAACTATTTGTTTATATTTATCTACAAAGCACGAATTTATTATAACATTGAACTCAAAATTAAATAATTCATTACTATTAAATAAAGTAAATTCCGTTAATGCAAATGGTGAGAAAGGTGAAATTTGGAATCGCCAAACACGATAAATACAATACAAATTGCAGTTAGTTTGAATGAGTTTATGATCGGTAGTGAAAAGTGCTAGCTACCGTTCAGGCTCTCGTTCACATGATGGGTAAGCCTCACTGTTCTGTTTATTGTATGTGCTTTACTGTCTTTCTGGTATGCATTTTCGTGTATTCTTGTAATTTTCTGTAATACGAATATGTTTATAATCATTGGAAAAATTGTATTATCGTAACATTGATCGTTTTTAAATGTTAAAAGTAAAATGTCAGAACTCTTTGAAAAGGATTATCACAATTAAGGTTATGGTTAGCCCTGACTACAAATCAGTAGTGATGATAACTTTTTTTGTCCTTTGGAATAATCAAGCCCAATCGTTGAGGCTTTTATTTTCGCCCCTTGTTTTCTTGTTTATGGTCGAGCGTTTTGTTAGAAACTGGGATCATACGCCGCTGGCCATGCAATGGTGTGAAAATACCGCATTGAAGGTTCCATGTTCACCGTCATATGCATTCCATCTTCGAAATGGCTCAAATTTCTGCACTATTGGTATTTTAGATATTGAATTCTGCTCAACCCGGGTCTAGAGGGCGTGAACGTTAGCATGCACTTCCCACTACCGTTCATGAACAGTCTCAGTAAAACCGAAAATGCAATATTGTTTGTATTTATCGTGTTCGACGATATCCAAATTTCTCCTTTCATACTTTTTTCAATCTTGTCTTGCCGTACCGTTTACGGTTTATTCTCGTGTTGCTCTAGCGTTTGCGTAAGTGACGTGGTTTGCGGCGTTCAAGGCTTTTGCTTTTTAGATTGATGATGAATGATCATATGATTGTACTTCATGAATCGGGAATCAATAAATTCTCATAAACAATACTTGTGCTTGTACAGTGCGGACCTACGATGCCTTTGCGCTCGGACGCTGTGGTTTCTATAGGACCCTATATCTCATTTTCACACGAATCGAGCATCAATAAAATGTCATAAACAACACTTCATGAATCGAACATCAATACATTCTCATAAAAAATACTTCACGAATCAAGCATCAATAAAATGTCATAAACCGAGCATCAATTCACTCTCATAACCAATATTTCACACGAATATGGCATCAATAAATTCTCATAAACAATACTTCATAAACTGAGCATCAATAAATGCTCATAAACAATGGTTCATGAATTGAGCATCAATAAAGAATCATAACCAATACTTCATAAACCGAGCATCAATAAATTGTCATAACCAATAGTTCATGAATCGAGCATCAGTAAATTCTCATAAACAATACTTCACGAATCAAGCAGCAATAAATTGTCATAAACGATAATTCTTGAATCGACCATCATTTCATTCTCATAAACAATAATTCACACAAATTGAGCACCAATAATTTGTCGTAAACTATTCTTCACAAATCGAGCATCAATAAAATGTCATAAACACTACTTTATGAATCGAGCATCAATACATTCTCATAACCAATATTTCAAGAATCAAGCATCAATAAATTGTCATAAACAATAATCCATAATTGAGAATCAATAAATTGTCATAAACAATACTTCACACGAATCGAGCATCAATAAATTATTTTAAACAATACTTCATTAATCGAGCATCAATAAATTCTCATAAACAATACTGTCTTCACCACCCTTTCTGTTTTTTTTGTTTCTTTCATTGTATTTTCAGGTCCTTGTTTGCAGTACATTGCGACCAACGATGCCATTGCCTTCGGACGCTGTGGTTTCTATAGGACCCTATATCTCATTTTTTCACACGAATCGAGCATCAATAAAATTTCATAAACAATACTTCATAAATCGAGCATCAATACATTCACATAACCAATACTTCACGAATCGAGCATCCATAAATTGTCATAAATAATATATAATTACCAGGACCCGTATATATCTCTCAACTTCAATTTGTACCTAAACTCAAATTTTGGAATTGTTCATATCTAGAAATGATAAAACACACAAAATATAATTAAAATAAATTTAAATCCCTAATGGACATTAAAGTTGAGTTTGAGTGTTTACTCAGATCGAGAAGTTTTGTGAATTACGGGCCGGTACTGTTCTGTATGACTTAACATGTTTTGTTTTATGTTACAGGTGAGGTATTGTCGGCAAGTTTGTTTTTCATTGGGATTAATTATAATTATCGGTGCAACCGTCGTTGGTCTCGTCTGCTGTATTTTACTCAGACGACAAAGAAACCGCCTACGGATAGTGTCACCAAAATATGTATAAAACCTGCACAAGATACAAACTCGCGATGTTGGAAATTCCAACGAATGTTGAGGCAAAACGGAAGCACGAGTATTTAACCTTACATCATTTCCAATCCCGGGGCATGTGGACTTTTATAATTATCGCACGATCAGAGTTTTTTTGAAATGACAACAGCATCGGCTATAGTTGAGTTAGATAAATAATTTGATTCTAATGATGAGATAGATTTGGTCAGAACATCAGGAGAAAGATTAATTGTCTATAAGGCAGAATAATATTGACAAATGTGTTTATCACTAAGTAATCTGCTTTGTAAATGTACTTTTTTTATACTGAGAATGCGGCAATTAATTAATTACTATACCTTGTATTACAAGTTATCATTCCAGGGTAACAACATTTTAATCTCGTTGTGGTAAGAGACATCTCTTTCATTACTTTTAAATGTATGTATACAGAAAGAAATTCCGAACTACTCACTTTTGTATCTTAACTAATGTTTTTAGTTTAAATTATTTTAAAATAGTCGTATGATAAGTATTTTGTTTTGACCATATTTTGTCAAATATGTATGTTTGTTTAAATTGCTACACCTTTTGAGAGTTACCCTCTTTTTATATGAAAGCATGAAATGTGCTGATAAAACACATACCATGAATCAAAGTCCGCTTAAAGATATGAAATTCTTAAGATTGGTAGGAAATAATATAAAAAATACATAAAAGTTTGACACATTGATTGTAGATGTTCCTTCTATAATGAAATAAAACATTGATAATTCAAAATTACCTCCCTTTTAATTGAATATAGTTTAGTTTAAACTTATTTATTTTACATCGATTGTAACGAAAGCTCTATGAACTTATTTGAATCACTCTCGATGTCTTCCTGGGTAGAACCAGTACTAAGCAATGCAGATAAAGTGTCTTGCTCAGGGACACAACGCATATGGCAATGGCGGGAATCGAACCCACGACTTTTGGATCATGGGTCCAACGCTCTACCACTAGACCACAGCGCTCCGAGTATATAGTTTGAAATTAACTATAATTCAGACGTAACATTAAATATTTTAAAAACAAAATTTGCTAACGCATTTGTTGTGGCAATGCTTGTAAAACAATTTGTCAAAATAATTTTAGTTGGCATATTTTAGAATTTGGAACATCGAAATCTATACTAATTCAAAGTACTTAACAAAATGCAAAGTACCCAGTTCACGTCATCTACAGACAGTATATTTAGCCAGTACATTAGATTCAGTGCATAACCGTCTTATTCGTTAAAACAACATAATTTTCAATTCGTTTTCTTTTTCTTTGATATATGTATCTGTTTAACATATTTTAAAAGTTGCATTCAACTTGTGTGAAGCAGTCACTGACTTTTATTCTTTCCTGAGTTAGTCCCAACCACTCATGGACATTCTGTGACATTTAGAGTCGGGGTTCTCAACTCGTTCTCTGTGTTCTCTTTAATCTTTTTATAATAAGCATTAATGCACTTGTGTGTAACTGATGTAAATGCACTTATTGTATACTTTCATATTGTCCTCTTTACTTTTAATTGGAAAGAGTGTTCGATGTTCTACCATATTGCATACCTTGATATTACACCCGAGCATTATCAAGCGGTTGCCTAGAGCTGCGAAATAAACACTAACTTTTCTTTTGTCTGCAAGACTTTGGCAATGCTAAATTTGGCGGCTACATGTATTCAAACTAAAAAGCATCTATTTGTTAGTAATATTAGGACAGGTTCCCGGATTTCGACATAGCTTTCTCCTCTCTCTGGGTCGGCTCTAAATAATGTGTTGATGAGCCGTTAAACGAAATTCAATTCCGATCTTACCTTGACGAAATGCCTTCACCGTTGCAATTATTTTTGAAAGCACTGGGTAAACGTATTGCTTATATCGGTCGTTCGAGTAGATTTAAACTCAGTGCTTTGGTCTTTGTGGTTTCATGTTAATTGCGCTATCAATTGTAAAGTGTTACATTTATTATATATACGTGTACATCTATATATATCTACAAAATACCTTTTAAAAAGTACTGGATCCCCGAAGGGATACGAAAATGTTGGAATAAATTAATAGATGGGGGGAACCGAATAAGATGAGCAACATAGACTCCATGAGAAGTAGATCGGGGAATATCCCCATATATGTGGAGATAATTAACAATATCAAAATTAAAATAATCTCTCTTGTCATAGATATTAATTATTATTCCTCCATTTTCAATAGAGATGTAAATTAAGAAAAGAAGCGTCAGTATCAGAAATAATAAAGAAAGTTTTGTCAAAGTTCAATATGTCATCCAGATCATTTAAATCTGCGTGAGTATATGGTGAAAGACTCAACATGAAATCTCTTTCATAGCAATACACAAACAAATCTGCGCCAAGTGGTGCACTGTTCGTTCCCATACGTATACCAACACATTGTCCATAAACGGTAGTTCCATATATGAAGAAAATATTATCTAACATTAACATAATAATAAACGAGCGATTTAACTATTAAAATGAGGTCCGACTGTGGTGTGTTAAAATATTTAAGACTATTAATTTGCAAGTTAATCATACGATACGTTTAGACAGAACGTAATCATATTTAAACTCTTACTAAAGTCTTTATAAAATACGTGTAAAATGCATTTAAGTAACGTTGGCATTGTCTTATGGTGTCCTGTTATCAGTAGTGTGACTGAGTTAAACTGCATAGCATATCTTACGTCATTTAAACGAAGCTATGATTTCACTTATGAAAATGGCACCGCGTAGGTGGATTATGCCCATAGTACAGCGGAACTTTCACTCTGGATGGTTTATTTAAGTGATAAATACAATTGACTGTGTTCTTTGAAACCTACAATTCCTGTTCGACTGTATACCTGCTTTTATATGCATGATTATATATTTCTGACTTAATAAACATTATCGGATAAATAAATGATACACGGTAGAGCCCATATCGCATCATTATATCCAACCTATTTATTAAAGTCAAGAAGACACCTGTACCCAGGTTAATCACCATTAAATCGCATATTATTATTCTAAATCAACTTTCAAATTACATGCATTTTATAAAGGTTATTTTACCTTATATTACAGCGTTCGTTTTATTTCAGTAATTCCAATACAAAAGCAAAACATATAGCAAATATTAAACAATTAAAGAAATATATCAGTAATTTACAGAGATAATTTAATGATGGTTACGTTTATTATACTCGTATAAAATGATTTATTTATTTAATGTTTCCTATCGTTTAGATCAAAGGAACATTTGATATGCTAGGTAGAACGAGATCATAATGATATTATAAATTGTGTAAGCAGAAATTACGATTGAAATTACAGTTTTTTAATGACTTTTGATGATGTGTTACGAATAACTGCAAAGCGCTGACATTTACGGTGAATGTACAATTATTAACGAGAGAACCAAGCTACACTTACTCTGTGTTGTTCGTAAGGTGCTTGTATAATCAAATGAAATGGCGTGGGGTTTGGGGATGGGCTTGTTTGTTATTTTCCTAAGCTTTTGTTGATTCTTAAAATAGTTTGGCAAACATCGGATGACGAAATGAGAACTTACAGGGGTAACACTCATTTTAAAATTAGTCAACGGTTATTACAGACCCAGTTGCGTTCAAGTACCCCAAAAATGCATTCCGTTTGCGTTTCGTTTGCGTTTCGTTTGCGCTCCGTATGCATTCCGTTTGCATTTCTTTTTTTTGAATGCATTGTTTGAAATGCAAATCATTTGCGTTTTTGAATGCATTCAGCGTTTATAAACGAAACTATGCGTTCATTTAAATGCACGGAACGAACACAACATAATGTGTGCGTTCAAATGCACAAACGGAGAAAATGCATTTGCATTCAATCGTTCAGCGTTTACCAATCGCAACATTTCTGACGATGAAACTACGTATGGTATCCACCCATGCGGTTCTTACCACGAGTCGGCGACTAATGTTTGTGATCATATTGAAGAATGTATCCTTTGGTTGACATTATTTGGTGGTGCACATTGATGATTCTGTTGTTTTCTCCCGGGTTTATGTTATTTTCATCAAAAAATTAACATACTTGACACTATATAAAAATATGCCGTGTGATTTTACCAACAGTATTTCAGATTTATAATGAAATAATATAAAGATTGTTTTACACAATAAATACATTTCCTATTTTAAATCGGTAAAAATGAAAGTGTGTAATCGTGCTTAAAAAACATCATTTACACAGTGTTTTTCTTTATATAAAAAAACTGCAAAACGCACTTCGTTTAAATCGAGACTTCAATTATGTACTCAAAAGGATAATATTGAAAGTTATCCGAAATAGCAAAATGCATTTGCGTTCGTTTCGTTCGGTTCGTTTCGTTCGTTCCGTTCGTTTTCAGCGTTTAACGTTTTAAAAAATGCATTCATCGTTCGTTTTTTAAAACGCTGAACGCTGAAAACGAACGAAACGAACGCAACGAACGAAATGCATTTTTAAAATATAGATCGTGCAACGTTCATTCTGCGTTCATTCTGCGTTCATTTTCCGTTCGTTCAGCGTTCGTTCTGCACTTATTTGGGGTACTTGAACGCAACTGGGTCTGTACTCCGCACTTTCTAGTCTGATATGGAAAGTTTATGGATTTTGCTAGGTCAAGAGATAGATGTGAGTCAGGGATAGATTGTTGGTCCTCAAGGTTGTCCAAGCTGTTATTGATACAAATACGTGCGAAACATGGAAGCGGCCGAAGGCGAAGCCCTTTGCAGTAACGGGAGTATCAAAACTTATTTGTTTTCCAAATATACTATGCGATATTTATTTTTCGTCAGGTTTCGCGCCGCCATTTTCAATCCGTAGGCTTGACAGCAGACGTCAAATGAATGGTAATATTTTTGGCAAACAAAATATAAACCAGTCAATTTCGTAAGTTTATATTTTTCTGTTTTTTTGTTTCGGTCTTTATTTTGAGTTTTAATCGTAAGTGATACGTTTAATTACAGAAATATAACATTATATTACTGCTTACTGTCAACAATAAGTATTTATCGAAATAAAATACAATATGATCACATCTGGGGCACGGGTGATACTATTTCCCGGTTATTTTCCAGTTGAAAAGGGATGGCAAACGTGACTCATTAGTGTGGTGTTGATGTTTCCAATGGTTTAATGATTTATTTATAATTTCGATTTTAGAAGAAAAGAATAGTTTAATTTAGTCCTGAATATTGGTTTCAAGTTGAAGCACTTGATTCAAGTCTACTCACATATAATATAAGGTTAACGGTAAATAGTGTTTAAATGTGAATGTTTTACAAAATAATGTATGAACAACAATATTTATTTTTCTCTCAGGATTTGGCTTCAAACGTGGACCACAATTATTTGAGGGTCACAAAGTTGCCCGACTCGCTAGGGGTGTCCGGAGGCATTAAAGTAACATCCGAAAGTGTTGTCTTGTAACCGTGGTAATAACATGAACTAGGACATATTCTTTGCTGCTTTGACTAGTTGTTGTCAGTTTTTAAGACATGTCTTTTTTTCTCCATTTCCTTTTCCCCCTGGCGAGCTTTCAGGGCATTGCTCGTAATGGACTTGGCTTGCTGTAGTACTTATTGAAAGCATTCCAGGTAAAAGGTTTTGAACATGTTCCGCTTGCTTGCTGTCCTTAATCCTTCTATAAACAGTGTTGTGCTTCACATTCATTACAGATGCATTGTCAGATGACTATGTAATGCACTGCTCCCAAGTTATATCCTTATCCTTATCCCATATCCTGCATACTCTATCAAGAGTTTCAAATTCAGATGCACATTGAGCTGAACTGAAAAGAAATAACACTTATTCGGCCTGCATTTGCATATTTATTAAACTAGTGCAAAATGATAAATATATTTCCCACACCGGAAGTTATGTAATTAATAAAAATACACATTTCAAGTCTCGGGATCTCAAATTTCAATTGAACTCAACAGTGATAGCAATACACATTCAAACTGAAAGCAATTACCTTAACAATTAAGTATGTGCCATGTGCAACTTGCCATAATGTGTATCTAAGTCCAGGCTGTCTTTTATTCAGAATTTTGACATTGTGTATGATGTTTCATATCTGACTTAGTGTTATTTTTTAATGGTCCTTTGGGACCAGCGAGCCGAATATATGTGGCTTTGAAGTAGAATACCGCTTAAGCCGGTGCTAGGGGACGTGAGAAGTGTTGCTTCTTTCATTACTTCTCATGAACAGACTCAATGAAACCGAGTCTGCTGCTTTATTCTCTTAATTGTGTTTGTTGCTCTCAAAGGATCACCTTTATCAGTATTTGTTATGAAGGATGTTTTGCTAATGAAAAGGTTAGTGACTATCATGTCACCCACCTTGCAATATTAATTTATTTTAAATTACTTTATATAATATTGATAATAAATACAAGGTAATTAGCGACTGCAATGTCACCCACCTCCACAGGGCGTTTTTCAATGCAAGAGATAGGAAAAACGGTAGATGGTTTTAAAAATTTTAAAACTACAGACTATTTTTGGGTGTAATTCTGATAACTATTTAAAAAATCTAGGAGCGCCTGTAACATGCTAAATAACCAGTTAAATTGACTTAATTTTCAGTTTTTACTGAAAATTTTATGTGGTGGTTTTAGATTATTTGGGGTGATTTTGGTTGTGTGCCAGACATTTTTGTTTTGTGTGGTGATTTTAGATTATTTGGGGTGATTTTGGTTGTGAGCCAGAACACCCAATTTACATATATATAAACATATTAAAGCCAAATATTAATATAGCATTTTTCAATAACTCAGACTGTTCCCCTTGGGGCGGAAGGTATGATGCGAGTCATGCAAGGCCGGTGTTTTAATTATTCCTTGCTTTTTATAATATTAACATTAAAATAAGTTTGGTAAAGTTCACATTAAAAATTAACTATCTACCGATTAACACAGACATAACCCTGCTGTTTATAGTGTGACAAAGATTGTTTTTTTAGCCTGTCACACTTCTTCTCCACCCAATTTTACTTCATAGAAATATATGTATAAAAATGGCGGGGTGGGGGCGTGTGGAGGTGTCAGTGGGAATGCGGAAAGGTAGATGTGAGTCAGGCATGGCTGTTTTTCAAACCTACTGATCTTAAGCTAGTCGAGATAAAACTTATGAAATCTATGAATTGCACATGTAGTTTTAGTTGTTTGAAAAACACTCCTTGACTATAAACAGCAAAGTTTTGACTCTGTATTAATCGTTAAATAGTTATTGTTTTCATTTGAACCCTCGGAGACCTTTTGTGCCACTGACCGTTTTAAGGCGATATGCCTTTATTTCTTATTAACACTGTTATTCATGTTTGACATTTTGCGTGTTTTGGGGTTCCTTTTGTGTTTGTGGTGTCTTATTTGGCCTTTTATTCATCTTTAAATGTGTTCTTTGTTTCTGTGTGTGTTTGTGGTTTACTGTCGTCCTTGAATGCTGCTTTTCTTGTTCGAGTTTTATATAGTGTTGTTTAGGCCGTGTGGTGACCGTAGAAAGTATTTCCGTACATCCAATCAATACTGTTATCTTTCCATGCCACAGGGATTGTATGACATTCATTGATCCAGTTTTTCATTAAACACGTGTGTTTCATATACCGTGTTGAAGGTTTTGTACTCATCGACATTTTGGTCCGTTTTATTATGATTTTCCTTTACTTTCCTCGTGATCTAGTTTAAGACACTTTTGTCGAGTTTTGGACCTCTTTTAACCGTCCGTAAGTTTACAAATATTATTTCTTATGGATTGTTCATAGATACTATTTCGTATCTCTAATAACTATTAATTCGCCCTTATTTCGCTTTTCACAGGATGGTATTATTGTCTAAATTTTATATATGAGTCTATTAGTAGAAACACTTAACTAAATAGTTCACCTCTTCCGTTACACTCAGCGTCATCAATACAAATTCCAGAAAATAACTTCATTTCTTAGAACTAGACCATATGTACGCCTTACACCTTAAGTGAAACTTTTGAGCCATTATTAAAAATCCTGGAAATATTATTAGAAGGAACATGAAAGGAGGTTGCCGACTGAAGAGCTAAAGGTGTAAGGCGTACATATGGTTTAGTTCTAAGAAATGAAGAGTTATTTTCCTCCAGGATCACCTGTTTTTAGGAAATACCATATAAAGTCTCCTTTCAGAAATCCTTTAGTTCATTCAAGAAGTAGGGTGTTTCTCGCTATTAATAAGTGCAATGCTAAGAGGTGCAGTTGTTGCAATTATTGATCTTGCAAGTCCACTATTAAATCAGCTGTTAATGGTAGAATGTTTAATGTATGTCTGGCTTCAAATGTTGATTGACGTACATCTCACGTCATTTATGTTTTGACTTGAAACGCACCACGTTGCGGTATACAATATGTTGGACAAACAGGTCGATCTTTAAAAGTTCGACTTCTTGAACATAAATATAATACAGGTAATCCTAAAAAGTATAAACAAATACTTGTACTAACACTTTCGTAAGTCAGATCATACTTTTAGTAACGTTACTGTTCAACCGGATGAATATATAATTTATGATAATGATGCTACTAACATTTTTAAAATAAAAGCTAGACATATAGCAGAACTTAAGTGGATGAACAACTTACAGACATCACATCTACACGGCCGTAATGACAATATTTATCAACAAGGAAATATTTCAAATAAAATCTTAAGATCTACATTTATTCTATATTTAATATTGACATTTTTTCTACATTTTCAATTCGAAAGCGCATCTCTAGGTCTCATGGTCGTAAGCGTAATGGTAACATCAAACTTAAATCGGTGTAATTATTTCATTCCCTGTTTACATACTATTTTTAAACATTCTGGAAAGCACACTATGCTTTCACGACTTACCCCAATGTCCATTTCATCACATAACTTGATACGACATGCGTGTGACGAGACCAAAGCGATAGCATCACTCACGCAAATATGTACATGAGTTTCATTTACACTTCTGAACGAACTGAAGTTGAAATGTACATGTTTACTGACATGTAAAGGACCCCCGGGAAACCTCCTAAGAGGGGTGTTATTCAGATCGTATACAAACGAATGGCATTCAATAAATGCGTTGTCATACATATATGAACATTCACACTCAGAACAAAGGGCCCACACATGGTTTAGAGACATCGTATCCAGTGTAGTTGTTGTTTTATAGTAAATGTCTTTGAAACTGTACAGAGGAGTGTTGGAAATACCGAACAGGGTATCTGAAACAAACACATCGATGTCTCGATGGCAATTTGGAAGTACCATTAAGGTATTCACATCTCCATGAATCGCTTGTAAATTGATTATTGACCCATCAAGTAGTGTAGCAGTTGTATTAAATGTTACTTTGCCAAGTACTGTTTTCAACATCAAATTTGGACTTCCTCTAATGTGGCCCGCAACTGTGAAAATGGTTTCAGCAACGTTTACAGTTTTCGTCGATAATCGCATAAAGAGTCTTTCATTGTAAGGTATATGAGTATATTGAAGACAGTAATAAGACGAAGAAAGATCAACATATGTGGTATTTTTCAGGAAGTGTTGCCGTACCGACTCTGTAACTGACTGCGCATTTATCAGGGAGTACGAATATGTGTGAATGACCCTCACTGCCAACGTCAGCTCGCCATAGTCGGTATATATAATCCCTTCTGTGCAGGTGTTTTTGAAGGGGCTCAATTGAAGGGCGACATGCATTGAATCGACTAGCATTTGTTCTACAAAAGTAATCAGTCAATAATTAGCATAGCCAATTACAAATTAGCATAGCCAATTACAAATACAAAATTAAGTCAATATGTAGAGGATAATCGAGCAGTACACACAGAGAAAGCAGCAAATACGTTTGATAAATGTGCCTTTAAATTATCGCATACTTGAACAGCAAGTACTATATTGCATTTCCTACCACTAGTTCTATTACTTTTAATGTTGCTGATTCGAATAATAAAACAAATATTTTAAAGACAGAGTAATGGTGTATGTATGTGTGTATATATAAAGTAAGTTGTGATTGAACACCTGCATTTAATAATAACAACAATAATACTATTTTTGGAAGGTATTTATTTACAATGTGGCCGTCTGTAAAACAAACAGAAAGCAAAAAAAAAACATATTAAGTAATAGATAGAGTATGGTCCAAACAAGGAGATGATATCATACGTACACTCTATTTGTTTTGTAGTCGATTTCAGATGTCAGCCATACTTTAAGTTCCAATAACTGATTGTTAGAGTAAACAGGTTCTTTATTCAATTAAACGAGTTACACCTGTACACATACAAAAAGAATTTCAGTGACCATGCTACAATAGCATATCTATTGCATTTCAAGTTTAGGAAATAAAGTAATGCCAGTATAGATTCAGCAGATATCAAAAAGTCGAATGTACCTAGTTAATATACAATTATGGACTTTGGGTGAGGTCTATACACGGTTTTAAGGACCTAGGTCAACGAAATATTGACAGAGCACAATAACACCGCATATGGACCGAACTAAAGGTCCGTATTCATTATATTACAAAACATTCGGTAACGTTAGCTATCAAGAATAATACAGAATAATGAATTTGCCTTTTCATATCACACCCTATCAGCCGGAGAGCTATAGGTCGATTGATGATTCAGTGTATGATATACAAATACCCATTCTGTATTCTATTTATCACATACTTTACAAAAAGGGACTAGCTATTACTGTTTCTGATGCGTTTAGCATCATTGAAGCCGTACTAAAATAAACAAGATAGGGGTCAATCCTAAAAAATATTTTCTTCTATTTGCATACGTTTTAGAACGTTTTAAGACTTTTACTTTTTGTAAAGGTTTTTACTTCCATTTTGATGCGTTTTGAGCCTTTTAAGACATTTACTAAAACTTAAAAAGGAAAAAGGGCTAGCCTTTCAAACGTTTTTCTTCTATTTTTTATACGTTTAAGAACTTTTTTACAATTTTACTAAACAATAATTTAAAAAGGAGGCAGGTCTTAAAATTATTTTTCTTCTATTTCTATGCGGTAAGACCCTTTGATTAACAAATTAAATAAAAGGCCTTGTCCATTAAGCCTTTTAAGGCATTTTTTAAAAGGTGTAAAAAGCCTTAGTAGCCTTCAGGGTTGATATTCGAGGGCTGATATGATATAAATATGAACAAGATCAAACCGTCAGTGGTTCATATATATAGCTGTCCCGTCCTACATAGAAGAGTTCTGACCTCGGCTGTATTTGGCAGCTGGTATGTGAGAAGAGTAGAAACCGGGAATTAGCGGGTGCTGAACAATCATCTCACCATTACACAGTGCGCAGAATATATTCTTGTATCTGAAAGAAATGAAATGACGTTTAACGTCCCGTTAACACAATTTGTAATATGGTTAGCGATATTTACTTTGATGAAAGCATTTAAGCATAAACTCTTTAATTCAGAATAAGTAAGGGATAGTGGATATATGGAAGTAAGAGAACGGCAGTTATTCTGACAAGGGCTCTTAGTACCTATACATCAAAACAGATAAGAGCTCGTCGGTTATTTAGATGAACGAACTCGCTGAATCCAGACTCTATATATTACAGATTAGGTTATATAAGGACAGAAACCGCAGCGGGAAATGGGATGTAATAGGAAGTTTTCCATCAGACTTGCCTCCACCAGGTAGCAAACCCACGCTGGGCAAAGGTTTGTAGCTATAATGCGAAGGCCTTATCCACTATGAATGTCAAACAACAAAGGTGATACATGTATGTAGGAGAAAGTCTTCAATTTCCTCTCTCTTGTACCCTCACAAATAGTATTTAACTATGAAAGCATCGCTCTTTTTATATTACAAATACGCTGGAGGATCGATCGTGTTTATAGCCAATAAATACTGAATAGATGATCCCTTGGAAGCATCACAAACAAGAGAGAAAAGTACAAGACTCCGTTTTATTGATTCTGTTCATGAGAGATAATTTAAAGATGCAACAACTCTGACGCCTCCTAGCACCGGTTTAAAGTAACATAGAATGGCCTTTTTGATCCGAAATGACCAGTAAATAATAACACTACTGATTTGTAGTCGAGGTGAAATTTTACGGCCGCCACACAGCACTAAACAAACGCTAGTTTGAATGTCAGAAAATGACTCTATGCTTTCCTCTTTAATTGTGTGATGACCTGACAGTATGTGACGTCTACCTAAAGCCCAAAAGGACGGTGACGTTTGATGTTTGTCTGCAATATTGTCAATGGTTTGTTCTCTTCTTTCTCTGGCTTCTGCCAAGTCATTGAGTACCTTCTTTATGGCTTTCTATGCTATTGTGTTTTTTATTTATATATACACGAGCATCTTTGTTTTTTACCTATATTGTCTACTAGCGCTGCCTTGTCGGTTAGAGAATATTTCATGGCAGTGATTTCTTTATTTACTCTGTCCCGTTTTATTGGGATGACAGTAGGGTAAGTGTTAGGTTTGTGCACCCTAGAACCTGGTTTAAATTCCCAGCGGCCTTTTTTGTCACTGACCGTTCCAAGGCGGTAGCCCTATTGTCAACCCTTTTGTGTTTGTGTTGTCTTATTTCGCCTTTCATTCATCTTTAAAGTTGCTCTTTGTTTCTGTGTATGTTTGTGGTTCTCCTTGAATGCAACTTTTCCTGTTCGATTTTTATTTCTATATTTAGTTGATAAAGATAATAATATATTTATTGTTTGACGCCTCCATTACGTCAAAGCTTTATCTCAGGAACTCGGGAGTACTGTTTCATATACTCCAGTGAAATCTACTGAAGATAATGATAGAATAGGACTTCCAACGGAATGCTGGATTCCCAAATTACACAAATAGCCATATAAAAAAGAGTATGATAATGTACCTTTGGAAACGGCCGAGCACGACACATATGAAATATTGCAGTCTCGGTTTGATTGAGACGGTAGTTCATGAGCGGTAGTGAAATATGCTAGCTACCGCTCACGCACTCTAGCCCCGGGTTGAGCCGAAGTCCGTTTTATTTCCAATTCTAGTTCACGGCAAGTCAACATAGTGTAAGTGTCCAAACTGCTGTTAGTAAAAACACTTTAATATTGTTACAGGCCAAAGATGTATTATTTTTCCTAGCAAACGTTTTTGGAATGAGAGCAATAAGCTTGTATTTGATAAGATTGTGTGGTAAAGTTGTATATAATGTAGACAAATCATAAGTACTTATAGATGAAGTTTATTACAACTTTAACAAGAATGTCGCCTAAATTATTAATAGACCAAAATAAATTAATCCCAGAGTTGTCATAAGCTTTAACACAATATTGTATAACTTGATCTTTTTATTTCGCTCTTCGGAGCATATAATTTTGTTAGATACTGGGACTATACACCGCTGGACATGTAATAATGACAGTAAAATAGCATGTCCAACGCCATATGCATGCCATCTTCGGGATGGTTACAATTCTGTACTATTGATTTGATAAATATTGAGTTACGAACATCTCGGAGCTATGGGGCGTGAACGGTAGCAAGCATATTTCACTACCGTTCATGTCTCAATCAAACAGAGACAGCAATATATTGCGTATTTATCGTGTTCGACCGTTTCCAAAGGTCCACTCTACTACTCGTTCAACGGCAGTAAGACAAGATGTTAAATGTTTGGAGATATTTGTAGTGGTGCAGTTTGGGTATCCAGTACACCGTTGGAAGTTTGCTTTGCTGTTCGTCTATTCCAGCCTAAATCATCTTGCACTGAGAAATAGGCGTCAAAACAACATTATCTACAATATATTGCACTGGAGTATACGAATTATTACTCCGGAGTTCCTGAGATAACGCATGGAAGTGTCAAATAATAATTATATTATAAGCTGCTTTATCAGCTGGAACTAAAACAAATTTATTATGAAATTTCTGGATTCCCGATTTTAAATTACGAAATGAAAACCTAATTCTAGGGGGATGTAGGGAGGGGTTAGCCGTATAGAAGTAAATACGGGCATATATGATGTTAAAATAGTATTTTTCCAGGTAGAAAGGAAGCTAGGTCAGCATATTTTCTACGATACCAGTTAATACTAAAATCATCAATGGACTCGGCGAACTAACCAGGACATGCATTAAAATCAAGCACGGGTTAATACGGGTATATATGATGTTAAAAATAGTCTTTCTCCAAGTAGAAAGGGAGTTAGGGTCAGCATGTTCTCTACGATATCATTAAATACTAAAATCCTCAATGGATTCGGTGATCTGAACACGACATGCATTAAAATCAATCACAGAAGGCACTCTATACTTCAGACCTTTAGAAAACAAATGCGGAATAATTTTATCTATAATATCGAAATTGCCAGTAATATCATGACCGGACGTAGCATTGCAAAATAAGTTAGATGTTCTACACTCGCATTCCGTAGGAGTGTTATTTACTATATCAAGGTCAGACACTCTTTTGTTGTAGTTTAAAATCATATTTCTAATTGTTTTTCTGTACTTACAACAAATTGAAGCCAAATCATAAACACGGTGGAGGAACGATCTTCCTTATAGCCATGTCACAAACATGCCGGAGGAACAATCGTCCTTATACCCATGTCACAAATAGGTCTAAGGAACGATCTTCCTTAAAGCCATGTCACAAACGTGCTGAGGGATCGATCTCTGTTATACTGCGAGGATACGTCGTGTCACAAACATACTGTAGGATGGATCTGTCTTATATGAAGTATATGCAAGTAATACACATGAAATATAGTCATGTAACTGTACACATGAAATACATCCATCTTACACTAAACATGATACATATACTTGTAATATTACACATGACATATATACATGTAATATTAAACATGAAATATATACATGTAATACTAAACATGAATTATATACATGTAACTATAAACATCAAATATATACATGCAGTACTAAAATAAATATAAAAAGATCGGACAGGGAAAGTAGCATTCAAGGAGGACAGTAAACCACAAAACA
Organism: Cyrtodaria siliqua; assembly: GCA_037043455.1. Taxonomy (NCBI): domain Eukaryota; kingdom Metazoa; phylum Mollusca; class Bivalvia; order Adapedonta; family Hiatellidae; genus Cyrtodaria; species Cyrtodaria siliqua. Next base: position 22,826 of record JAWPHD010013258.1, read on the forward strand.
CAGAAACAAACACGCAAACAGACAAACAAGAAGGCAAAAGCAATAATAAATGCAAACGACATCACAAACACAAAAAGGGTTGACAATAGGGCTACCACCTTGATACGGTCAGTGGCAAAGTAGGCCACTGGGGGTTTAAACCGGTTCTAGGGTGCACCAAACCTCACACTTACCCTACTGTCATCCCATTAAAACAGGACAGTGTAAATAAAGAAATCCACGCCATGATCTAATCTTTAACCAACAAGGCAGAATCAATAGGCAATATAAGTAAAACACAAATATGCTCGTGTAAATATAATACAAAAAAACAATAGCCTAGAAAGCCACAATGAAGGTACTCAATGACTTTGCAGAAGCCAGAGCAGTAACAGAATAAACAATTAAGGGCACGACAAGAAAGATCATGGACAAACATCAAACGCCACCGTCCCAATGGGCTTTAGGTAGGCGTCATCACAGGGTCCACAGCCTGTCCGGTCATCGTACAATTAAAGAGGAAAGCATAGTGGCGAACTGTAAAAGGGTCCACCAACAAGCATGCAGTACGTAGCAAAATGATAGGGTCATAACCTCTTTTGATAAACTTTTTAACAAGTTTAACAAAGATAATATGAAAGTGATCATGACCTAGAATCTTACGAAGTTTATAAATCACATCACCATAGAAGTCAGGTTGTCATAGTCCTTGTCGCAGAAGAGTCCTTAAATTACTTTTATATTTGGAAAGAAGATCAGGGTTACGATAATAAAATTTTGCAAAGGTTTTACGAAGTTTATGGTAACGGTAACCCTGACTGAGTAACTTTTTAGTAATACAAAGATTACGAATATTAAAGTCCTCGACTCGAGTACAAGCTCTAGAAAAACGAATAAGTTGAGACACATATACCCCATAAGAAGTTGCTCGGGGAACATCCCCATCCAAGTGGGGATAATTAACAATGTCAAAATTAAAATCGTCTCTCTTGTCGTAGATTTTGCTAATTATTTTACCATTTTCAATCGAAATTCATGATTTATACACATGTGACACTAAACATGACATATCTACATATATTGTTTAACATGAAATATTTACACGTAACACTAAACATCATTATATATATGTTAAACTAAACATGAAATAGATACCTGTAATGCTATACATTATATTCAGACATGTTAAACTTAACACAAGTTTGATCGTATAGATACATACAACACCAAATATTAGATACATACGCATATATTACACTTAACATGAAACACCTATAACACTAACCATGCCAACGTTGATCGTATATATACATGTAACACTAACCATGTCATGTAGATGATAACATTGACGTATATATACACATTTACCACTAACCATGTCATGTAGATGACAACCTTGTTCTTATTATACCTGTGACACTAACCATGGCAGATATATGACACATTTCATTTAATATGTACATGTGACTCTACCAATGGCATATATATGATATCGTTGTTCTAAAATGTACCTGTGACATTAACCATAGCATAAATATGACATCTTTGTTCTAATATGTACCTGTGACACTAACAATTTCATATATATAACATCGTTGTTCTAATATACATGTGATATTAACCATGGCATATATACATATTACATTTTTGTTCTAATATGTACCTGTGACACTATCCATGGCATATATATGTCATATTTGTTCTAATATGTATCTGTGATACTAACCATGACATATAGATGACTTCTTTGTTCTAATATGTACCTGTGCCACTAAGCATTGCATATATATGAAAACTTTGTTTTAATATGTACCTGTGACATAAACCATGGCATATATGTGTCCAGTTTAATGTATCTTATACATAGAATATATATGACAACTTTGTTTTAATATGTTCCTATAACACTAATCATGGCATGTATATTTCCAGTTTAATGTATCTATACCTGTCATATAACTGATACGTTGACGTATGCGACTTTAAGATACATAAATATTTATGCTCAGTTTCAAATGGTCTACTTTTATATATTTCAATAACCGTGGTAGAAATGTAATGTTGTTCACATCATCTGTTTGGATACAATCGCATGCACAGTTGATGTTGAGTCAACAGAAATGTTGGAATGGACAAAAAAGTAAATAAAACATATAGTATACCTTTTCCAGTTAGAGAAGTAATACATTTTAACTTGATGACACAATATTTCCACCAACTTGGCATACACCAGCCAAAGACCTATAGTGTTACAGTCTTTAATAATAATTGTACATATCGTAGAGTTGATGTCAACATCTTGCGGAGGTGTGAATGCTATGTTACAATCACTTCGTTGTCGAACTGCGTTAAGCATCTCAGGGGATTTGCTTGGAAGAGAGCCATGCGGCGTAATACATCTGCTATATAAAAAGTTATATACACAATCACACAAGCACATTTATACGTACATGTACAAGTATGTCTGTCTGTTGGTCTGGCTGGCTGGCTGGCTGTCTGCCTGTCTGCCTGCTGCGTGCATTCCTGCTTGTACGTTATTTAACATGTCAAGCTTTCAGTTTAAACGTACATCAACTGAGATTAACATTATACTGCAGAACAATAGAAAGCGTCTTTCTTTGATGCAATATAAAAAAGTGGCCTTGTATCATTGCATCGGTTCCAAACTACCGGTGTACAGTTATAATAGCCTAATTTGTTCGCTATGCCACTTCCTAGAAATGAGCATGTTTTAGGTAAGGGTGCTATATATGTGGCGTGAACGATAGCAAGCACATGTCACTACCTTTCATTCAAACCCAGACTGCAATATTTCATATTGATCGTGTTCGGCCGTTTCCAAAGGTCCACTCTCATACTCTAAAACTGCAGAAAATATACATAATCACTGGTACGCACGTACGTCTATCGCATAGCTACATATCCCAAACATGTGCATGATATATCAGCCATGTTGTTGCAGAACTTAGCAATGCTTCCTCTTTGGCGGGTGTGTTCGTCATGTTAGATGATATCACACATGTCGACAGGCCGGTCCAGGTCAAAAATTGCAAAAATCTCTTGTTCTCGCATGAAATGACATCATCGTGTTTTTTCTATTATGACGAGTACGTATTTTGTGTATTAGTATGCCAGATATGTTTGCATGCAGTCCTTTTCGGGGTCTTCAGTTTTTTTAGAAATATGAAAATAAGGCTATCATGTGTTTACGCGTACCATAATGGATTGCTCGACGGCCTTCTGAGCATCTTTTTGGCCTTTTTTATAACTTGATAAGTTCAGATTTTGACATTTTCTTGTAAAATAATTGACAAAATAATGCACACAATACTTACTCGTCAGAATAGAAAAAAACATTACTATAACATATACATGTTAAACAAACATACAGGCAGGAAGCATGTCTAAAATGCCAATATATTGTTTTATTCTAGTTGACATAGAAATTCCGGGCCGCATTGTTGAAAATCGCACCGCGAGTAAAGGTCGGAAAGCAAAAAGTCCTTATAGCACACCTGTCTCTCTCTGTCTGAGTGTCTGTCTATTTGTCTCTTGGTTGTAACAAATGCTTTATTGAACTGTAATGTATATATTCATTTACACAAAGAAGACTAGGAACTTGAAACGTCTTTTTTGTTTATACCTTATTACTTTTTAAAGTAAAATACTCAAAACAGGGTTTTCTGATGGGGTGGGGGATACAGAAAGCAGTCAGATGTGCATATAAGCTGGATTATGTTCAACATAAGAGGCAGATAGTGTATACTATGACGCATGGAACTATGCAACTACCTCAGTAAAATATTTGGCATTAAATATTTTATGAACTGATTTCTTTCGGAAAACTGGTTTTGTTGTCTCGAATGAAAAATTGCGGTAAATTGAAAATGAAAGGAAACATGCACAACTGTATACACTACAAACTATTTATTTTCCATGACTTTTAGTAACAATAATGTGCCTTGTTCAATAAATTGGAAAATACAACCCGGAATAGGTTGCGGTATTTTCAAAATAGCATTGGCTTTGCCACGCCCCTTACCGGAGTGACCTGAGCCAGAAGTGAAAGGTCACAAAAATTAAAACATGTCAGACATATGCTTCAAAATATTGTTTAGCGCTGATACAATTATTTGTGTCGCCCCTTAGCAATCTTAGGTGATAACAATTGTGTAACGACCCCTTCCAGAATGTTCTACGTCAGCAGACTCGTAGAATCATTCTGATCTGCTTTCTACCGACGCCATTACTGTATTGAAGATAACAAAAATGTTTACTGAAAGAAATGTCTGTAGCTAGAGGAAGCTAAATAAAGAGAATACATCGTCATAGATCATTACAGAAACGCTGTTTTCAGATAAGTAGATATAAATTACTGATATTGTTTTGCTTTTATTAGCATAAAATGCAGATACTATAGTTACGCTGGAACACGCACGATGTACTTGCATATTGTGTAAGGCACTGTCAATTTAGTATTTGTTACGACGATTTGAGAAGATCTCTATTATTACAGATATACAGTGGCTTTAGTGCTATTTTGATATCAGTATGTCAAATTGGGTAATGTTTTCACACATATACATAGTAGGCGTTAATTACCGTTTATACTACCAGTATACTATTAAGGTTCATTGTACATAGTAGAAGAGGACCCGGTAACGGGATGATTAAAACTGTGCAGATGCTGAGTAGGTTACATGTACATGTGCTATAAATAGTGCATTTTGTTGTTGCGGCCCAGTACGAAATATCTAAAATTTAGATAAGCAGCATGATCATGTGCAGTGTGTACATTACTACACCTAGATATTTTGGAATCGAATGATTTGTGCTGCCCGCTATACTCACCAGAACAGTTTGCTCTTGACCTTTTGACCGTATATTGGTGTGGGATTGAATGTAAACACAGTATTCATTTTGCAAGTTATGCACAGGAATAGTGGACCTTACTCTGAGTACAATTTCCATGTTACTCGGGCCAATGTTGCTATTCAAAACCTGACTTATTCTGTTAGAGGAATAGGGAATTATGGAACTGTAATGAGTACGTGTTCAGTCATGATGGCATTCATTTGTCTAATGGCATTGGCTACCCAAAATACGTCTGAAGTGTCAGAGATTGTATAATTCAGGTGAGCCGTTGGAATAAATGTAAATTAGTGATGATACAATTTAACTGGCAATCTAAGTGTTATATCAAGTGCTACGGAACCTATAATAACAATGTATGAATACAGATGCAGGCATATTTGTATGAAGACGGTAGATTTGAATGTATTATTATGAGCTGGATATCTTTTGCAGAAACGTAGAGTAAGTTGTAGTACATGTATGCAGGCGATAAACGTACATGTCTATGTACGTCAAATTATTTATCATTGAGATATGTATGTTTTTTGCAGATACTTATCGTCATTCGTTGTATGAAGATCTTCGACTTACAACGTATTTGTAGGTCACACGGGCTGAATGTATTTTGCACATATTTAGCGTCAATCGTTGTATATAGAGGATCTTAAACGACTTCCCATTTCATATAAGATTTATGAAACGACTTATGAATTATATTATTTTTAACGAGCATTTTGGCGAGTTAAAATAAAAAATAATTCATAACGAGTTTTATAAATCTTATATGGAATGGGAACGAGTTTAAGATCCTTTTTATCACATAATATTGCAATCAAATAAGTAAAAATTTATTCAGAAGGACATAGAACCGCCACGACGTCATACACATTTTAGCGCCAAAACGTCATAAAATATGTGATGTCGTAACGTCGCGTCTCACACATAACGTTGCGTATAAAAGAGTTCGTGTTTTACCTCTCTACAAAATAGCAGTTTACGCCAACTTTTTAACAAACCAACAACAATGTTTTGTATAACGTGCATAATTTGTATAAGCTGTCACAAATAATAAGTTTATGACTCAGATCTGGGTGAATTTGTAATAAATAAAATAGTTTCAGTTAATAAACTTGCGTAGTGTTACAGGTTTAACTCAACCAATCAAAATCGTTCCAGGATGTATAACACGTGTGTCATACAATAGAATATCCAAGTGTTCGACACTGCCAACAAGGGACGTTATGTGATAAAAATACCTTAGACTTACATGTATTGTCAGTCACATGAGCTGCATGTCTTTGGTATATATTTAGCGTCAGTCATTGTATGCAGACGTTAGACTTGTATATATTTGTAGGTCACATGCGCTGCATGCATTTTGCACATATCTAGCGTCAGTCATTGTATGAATATTTTAGACTTACATGTTTTTGTAGCTCACATGAGCTGAATGTATTTTACAGACATTTAGCAACAATCATTGTATGCAGATGTCCGACTTGCATGTAGTTTGCAGATATTTAGCGTCAGTCGTTGTGTAAAGACGTTAGACTTACATGTATTTGGAGGTCACATGAGCTGCATGTATTTTGCAGGTATTTAACGTCAATCGTTGTGTGAAGACGTTAGACATTACATGTATTGTTTGGTCACAATGGCTGCAATGTATTTTGCAGATATTTAACGTCAATCGTTGTGTGAAGACGTTAGACATTACATGTATTTGTAGGTCACATGAGCTGCATGTATTTTGCAGATATTTATCGTCAATCGTTGTATGAATACGTGAGACGTACATCATGTACATGTATCTGTAGGTTACTTGAGCTGCACATATTTAGTGTCCATCATTGTATGAATACGTGAGACGTACATGTATCTGTAGGTTACATGAGGTGCACATATTTAGTGTCAATCATTGTATGAATACGTGAGACGTACATGTATCTGTAGGTTACATGAGCTGCACATATTTAGTGTCAATCATTGTATGAATACTTACGTGTATTTGTAGGTCACATGTGCTGCAGGTAAATTGCATATATTTAGCGTTAATCATTCTATTCGATCTTTGGAGATCGCTGAGCCCGATACTTATATTTAGTTATCGGTGGTACATTTTCAATTTCTTTTGTTTTCTTATTTAATTTTTGAATCGGTGGTTCCACTACTTCGGCCGATAAAAGGCTCTGGGTATTGTTTAACGACGTATAGGATATGTTGTCTGCTTTTTAATTTAGTCTTTTGACTGTTACTTGTGATACGCAGGCTTCATAACCGCTGCTCCCAACTAAATTCCATTATGTTTTTTTCGCTCTTCGGGGCATTTAATTTTATTAGATAATGGGACCATACGCCGTACGACATGGGGAAGCATATAACTCCATGTCCACCGCCGTATGCATGCCATCTTCGGGATGGTTAACATTGAGTACTATTGATTTTATGAATATTGAGGTCTGCTCAACCCGGGGTTAGAGGGCGTGAGTGGTAGCTAGCATATTTCACTACCGCTCATGAACAGTCTCAATCAAACCGAGACTGCAATATTGCATATGTGTCGTGCTCGGCCGCTTCCAAAGGTCCATTATCATACTCTTTTTTTACATGTATTTGTCGGTCACATCAGCTGCACATCAGTTTTGCAGATATTTAGTGTCAATCGTTGTAGGAAGACATTATATTTAGTGTCAATCGTTGTAGGAAGACATTATACTTACATGTATTTTTAAGTCACATCAGCTGCATGTATTTTGCAGATATTTAACGTCAATCATTCTGTGAATATGTTAGACTTGCATGTATTTGTAGGTCATATGAGCTGCATGTATTTTGCAGATATTTAGTGTCAATCGTTGTAGGAAGGGGTTTGCTTTCATGTATTTGTAGGTCACATGAGCTGCATGTATTTTGCAGATGTTTAGCGTCATTCATTCTATGACTATGTTAGAATTACATGTATGTGTAGGTCACGTGAACTGCATGCATTCTGGAGATATTTAATGTCAATCATTCTATAATGTAGTCAGACTTACATGTATTTGTAGGTCACATGAGCTGCATGTATTTTGCAGATATTTAGTGTCAATCGTCGAAGGCCTTACACTTACGTGTATTTGTAGGTCACATGAGCTGCACGTGTTTTTGCAGATATTTATCGTCAGTCGTTGTATGGAGACGTTAGACTTACATGTATTTGACTGTCACATGAGCGGCATGTTTTTTGCAGATATTTAGTGTTACTCGTTGAATACCTTAGACTTACATGTATTTGTAGGTCAGATCAGCTGCATGTATTTTGCAGATATTTTGCGTCAGTCGTTGTATGAAGACATTAGACTTACATGTATTTGTCAGTCACACGAGCTGCATGTATTTTGCATATATTTAGTGTCAATCGTTGTAGGAAGGGGTTTGCTTTCATGTATTGGTAGGTCACATGAGCTGCATGTATTTTGCAGATGTTTAGCGTCATTCATTCTATGACTATGTTAGAATTACATGTATGTGTAGGTCACGTGAACTGCATGCATTCTGGAGATATTTAATGTCAATCATTCTATAATGTAGTCAGACTTACATGTATTTGTAGGTCACATGAGCTGCATGTATTTTGCAGATATTTAGTGTCAATCGTCGAAGGCCTTACACTTACGTGTATTTGTAGGTCACATGAGCTGCACGTGTTTTTGCAGATATTTATCGTCAGTCGTTGTATGGAGACGTTAGACTTACATGTATTTGACTGTCACATGAGCGGCATGTTTTTTGCAGATATTTAGTGTTACTCGTTGAATACCTTAGACTTACATGTATTTGTAGGTCAGATCAGCTGCATGTATTTTGCAGATATTTTGCGTCAGTCGTTGTATGAAGACATTAGACTTACATGTATTTGTCAGTCACACGAGCTGCATGTATTTTGCATATATTTAGTGTCAGTCTTTGTATGCAGACGTTAGACTTACATGTGTTTTAGGTCATATGAGCTGCATATATTTTGCACATAGTTAGTGTCAATCGTTGAATACCTTAGACTTACATGTATTTGTAGGTCACATGAGCTGCATGTATTTTGCAGATAGTTAGCGTCAGACGTTGCATGACGACATAAGACCTACCGTGTACTGGATTATTAAATTACATACAAATCCGTATAAGGCTCGCTTTATTTCTTATTCTAGTGCCTGCACCACAACAAACTTCTCCAAACGTTTAACTTCTTGCCTTACTGCCGTTAAAATTAACGTTAAACTATATTGTGATAAAACTTCTGAAAACTCTGGGATTAATTTATTTTGGTCTATAAAAAATTCAGGAGACGTTCTAGATAAAATGTTCAATAAAGGTCAAGTTTCATCATTTAGCACTTATGACTTATCTACACTATATACAACCTTACCACATCACATTGAAGACAAGCTAATTTCTCTTATTCAAAAAACATTCGCTAGAAAAAATACTACATGTTTGGCATGTAATAATATTAAAGCGTTTTTACTAACGGCAGTTTAGACAATTATACCATGTAGACTTGCTATGAAGTTTGTGAAGCACTCATCTTCCTATTAGATAATATTTTCGTCAGTTATGGTACCACCGTTTATAGAAAAATTGTTGGTATCCCTATGGGTACGAACTGTGCACCACTTGTCGCAAATTTGTTTTTATTTTGCTATGAAAGAGATTTCATGTTGAGTCTTTCACCAGATATCCAGGAAGATGTTATTGAAGCCTTAATGACACCTCTTGGTATCTAGATGACATACTGAACATTGACAACCCTTTCTTTCCAACTATGGTTGATAATATTTATCCTATAGAACTTCAGCGTAATAAAGCTAATATATCTGATAATAACGCTTCTTTTCTTGATTTAGATCTCTCGATTGAAAATGGTGAAATAATTAGCAAAATCTATGACAAGAGAGATGATTTTAATTTTGACATTGCTAATTACCCCCACTTGGATGGGGATGTTCCCCGAACAACTTCTTATAGGGTGTATGTGTCTCAACTTATTCATTTTTCAAGAGCTTGTACTCGAGTTGAGGACTTTAATATTCGTAATCTTTGTATAACTAAAAAGCTACTCAATCATTGTTACCGTTACCATAAACTTCGTTTTACCTTTGCAAAATTTTATTATCGTAACCCTGATCTACTTTCCAAATATAAAAGTAATTTAAGGACTCTTCTGCGACAAGGACTATCACAACCTGACTTCTATGGTGATGTGATTCATAAACTTCGTAAGATTCTTGGTCATGATCACTTTCATTCTACCTTTGTTAAACTTGTTAAAGAGTTTATCAAAATAAGTTATGACCCTATCATTTTGCAACGTACTTCATGCTTGGTGGTGGACCCTTTTACAGTTCGCCACTATGCTTTCCTCTTTAAGTGTACAATGACCGGACATGCTGTGGACCCTATGATGACGCCTACTTAAAACCCATTGGGACGGTGGCTTTTGATGTGTGTCTATGATCTTTCTTGTCGTGCCCTTAATGGTTTATTTTCTTGTTTCTCTGGCTTCTGCCAAGTCATTTAGTACCTTCATTGTGGCTTTCTAGGCTATTGTTTTTTTGTATTATATTTACACGAGCATATTTTTGTTTTACTTATATTACCTATTGCTTCTGCCTTGTTGGTTAGAGATTAGATCATGGCGGGGATTTCTTTATTTACACTGTCCTGTTTTAATGAGATGGCAGTAGGGTAAGTGTGAGGTTTGGTGCACCCGAGAACTGGTTTAAACCCAAAGTGGCCTACTTTGCCACTGACCGTTCCAAGGTGGTAGCCCTATTGTCAACCCTTTTGTGTTTGTGATGTCGTTTGCTTTTATTGTTACTTTTGTCTTCTTGTTTGTCTGTTTGCATGTTTGTTTCTGTATTTTGTGGTTGACTGTCCTCCTTGAATGCTACTTTCCCTGTCCGATCTTTTTATATTTCTTTACATATATTGTCGGTCACATGCGTTGCATGTATTTTGCAGATATTTAGCGTTAGTCGTTGTACATTCACAGGATTTTTGGTTACGTAAATGTTAGTGATTCATTCTTTGTCAAGCAGTTTTTGAAAGGAGCAAATAATTTGGTGGCAGGCCCAATTCAAACGGATACTCGCCTTTCCGTTACATACTCTTTGTTGAAGAAAATTGTATTGGCCTTTTCACATGCAATTAATAATTACCTCACTAGAATTCCCATCGCTGCATTGTGCATTTTGGCGTTTCATGCGTTCCTTCGTATTTGCGAAATCTGTGTGAAATCCTCGCAAAGTTATCAAACCGAGACTGCAATATTTCGTATGTGTCGTTTTCGGCCGTTTCCAAAGGTCCTTTATCATACTCTATTTTATGTTGGAGTAGTGCGATATGGCGATATGAGGCTCCTCAGGATTCCGATAAAGGTTTATAGTACGGTTAGAAATTATTCTCAGGAAATACAAACACAGTGAACAAGCTGCCACATTATGTTTTGCCAGTGAATTTACAGGACCCAGATGTGAGTCCTGTTGCCGCCATCAAACGTATTTAGCCAATGCGTCTCATTCTGACGGGCCATTTCAGTTACCTAATGGTCAAGCCGTTTCATATTCATTCTTTAATGTACACCTTCGAAATGCAATTGCATTTCTTGGGTTTGACATTAATCGGTACTAGTCGCATTCATTTCGTATCCGAGCTGCAACTCATGCTGTCATTCAGGGTTTATCGGGAGATGCTTTCAAGAAAATGGGTCGCTGGAAGTCTAATGCATTACCCAATTATATCCGTTGCCGCAACAGAAGTTGATATCTTAGATTTCTGGACATAAAAAAAGCATATTTCGAGTACTTGATCTACCGGTATTGGACATTCATTTTATAATTGCTGGGATTTGCACATGTTTAGTTCTGTAGTTGTTAATGATAGTCCACGTCACTCCAGCATAACACTGATTTCAGGTAACGTCGTATCATCATTTCTATGTTGATGGCTATATACATGTGGTAAATCAATATAACTGTATTAAATATTGTACATACAAGTTTGTAAAGTTTTAATGAAAGTCCAGCAAAGGGCTGCTTACAATGTCCAAAACACGGATTATTTATCATGTTGATCGCTATATATAACAATACTTCAATTTGACGGGTCCTAAACCTTGTTATGTATTATACTACAGTTGCTGAAAAATGTAGTTCGTTTGCAATATTTGTAACCTTTTAATAAAAGTTCAGCAAAAGTGCTGCTTTCTTCAATTCATAATGCTGCGATTGGTTTTGTAAGATTACTCACGAAGAGTAGTTTAGAGAGTTCATTGTCACTTGGAATTTTTTAATTTATGCATGTTTTAATATAGTACTCTACTTCTGACATTGTAGAGACGGGAATGGGAGTTCAGTATAAAAAAGAAATATAAAAAGATCGGACAGGGAAAGTAGCATTCAAGGAGGACAGTAAACCACAAAACACAGAAACAGACACGCAAACAGACAAACACGAAGGCAAAAGCAATAATAAATGCAAACGACATCACAAACACAAAAACGGTTGACAATATAAGGCTGCTTTCGTTTTTTTATTTCAATTATTACTCCATTTTACAAGTTAACAATTCTTTTGAAGTGGCTTCTCATTTCGGACGGGTATTTCGGGTGGGTACGCAATTATATTGCTGGTGGCGGATTGTAGCCCACCTATGCGTATGGCAAAAAACAGTGAACTCATTTTGTTGTTAGACAATTCTGATTTTGTTGTTAGACACGTCTGATTGTAGCCCACCATTCTCTAAATTCTACCGCCGCAACGAGGGCCTTCTGGAAAAGTACAACACCAACCTTAAAACACGTCTGCGACTAGGCATATCACAACCCTCATTTTATGGAAATGTGGTCTATAAACTTCGAAAGTTAAAGGGGTCTGACGGGTTTCCTGACCGCTTTACAAATTTAATCAGGAAGTTCGTCAGAAATGGATATAATCCTTTGGTTTTAAACTGCATGTTTAGTGATTGACCCCTCTACAGCCAGTCATTAAGCTTCGCTTTTCACTTGTGCGATGACCGGACTACCTCTTGGGACTCTATGAGTGTACCTACTGAAACCCCAACTAAGGGAGGTTGGTGCATGAGCTTTCGTCCCTCGAATTTTATGGTCGTACACTAGATTGGGTTTCTCTTTAGCTGCAACTACTATGGTTGTTCAGTACGATTGTGGATACATCCTGAGATGTCGTTGTTTTGTTTTTTTGTATGTGTTTCTTTAGTTATTTTCTCTGGCTGTGGACTTTATTGTTAGATAATTCCTTTTGATGGGATGTAGTTTTGTTCACACTGTCTTGTCTATTTGGGCGCTGACGACAGGATAATAACGAGGATTGTGCGCATATAAAATCGATTCAAGCTAACCAGTAGACCTTATTGCCTAATGACGTTCCTGGAATTGGAGGGGAAGATTCAAATGCTGTTTAGCGCGGATACAATTATTTGAGTAGCCACCTAGCAATCTTCTAGGTGTTAACAATTGTGTAACGAACCCTTCCAGAATGTTCTATGTCAGCAGACTCGTTCTGATCTGCTTTCTACCGACGCCATTACTGTATTGAAGATAACAAGAAGTGTTTACTGAACGAAATTTCCCACCAGCCATCCCCATCCACCTCCCATTTACATTTTAATTAATAACCAAGTATTTCCAATTACGATATGTGTATATCTTGTCTGATTTTATCTATTATTATATTTATTATCCATTGCTTTCTGTATTCATTTCATTTTAATGTGTTTTTTTGTTTTGCATGAATTGTTGTTAATGTTATTTAACATTGTTTTAGGTCAATTTGGCGGATTGTAGCCCACCTATGCGTATGGCAAAAAAATAGTGAACTCAATTTGTTGTTAGACAATTCTGATTGAATTCTAAATTACACATTTAGTTAGAATGTAAGTTCCGAATGTGTTTATTCGTCATTTAAATTGAATAAATGACATTTTCACGCGGATTGTAGCCCACCTATGCGTATGGCAAAAAACAGTAAACTCATTTTGTTGTTAGACAATTCTGATTGAGTTCTAAATTACACATTTAGTTAGATAATAAGTTCCTTATTTGTTTATTTGTCATTTAAATTGAACAAATGACATTGTCACACAGCTACATATTGTGTTTTATTAACAATAGTTGCCAACACATATAAACATGACAAGCCACTTTATATACACTTAAGAAAGGATGTTGCAAGATGTATTGGAATTGGGGTGGGGGGGGGGAAAGATTCAAATACATTTTCAGAGTTGGTAATTAATTAATAAATAACAGTACAATGAGAGCATTTATTTTTTACCAAATGTTGTTTTAAAACATGAAATTGTGAGATTAAACCCACTCAAAAACAGGTAAATCTTTACAGCGATTATGCATGTATACCAATAATACGACCCCCTCGGAAAATTCTTACATTCTTATTATTACAGTCAGCAAGAAACGTGTGTTTTTCACATTCAGCTTCTTTCTCGTAACTTTTAACTACGCTGAAGGATTTTCCTTTAACAAAATTTGCCCCTATTCTACGTTTAGCGGCTCAAGTTGTTATGGTTGTTAATGGCCTTGAGCCAGGACCCAAAATCTTCGATACATCTACCAACTTAGGTGGCAAATTCTACCATCACTTTTGAAAAGAACAATGTCTGTAGATGATATTTATCCATGATGGCAATTTGAAACAGGTAGCTTATACAGTTTTGTTCCAACAATAATAGGTGTATCATTGTAGCTCTAAAATCGAATGTTGGATGTTCTTTTTTTCATATTATGTTTTTTTGATAATTGTGAAGGCACTTTTAAAATATGCAATTAAGTTTATAATTCATATTATTTTAATACAGAATAAATAAGCTTTCTTTCGGCAATGCATTCTGCTTAGAAGCACTATTGTGCTTATCAGTGGAAGTCAAACTACCCCACCCATTATACAACACATTTTGTGTGCATTTAGTTTAGTCAATATTGTTTACATTATATGTATAATATTGTAAGAATGCGTAATTCACAAACTTTCTACGATGATTTAAATATAATATTATGAATTAGGGACTTTTTGGATAGATTAATGAAATTAAGTACTATATATATAATATACCTTGTGCTTGCATGTATTAGTTCTGCAAGCCTGAAACGTAGATATACATCGAAAGGAAATTGTTAGCCATTTCTCAAAATAATTGCAACATCAACATTATTCAATTTTTCTGATATATACATTTGTCATACTGCAAAGAAAATTCTCGGGATTTTATTGGTTAATTGGCCGTATACATGAGCCCATTTTGTCACCCAAAATATGACAATTTCCTCGTAGGTACCCCATTCCTGCAATTCACAAAAACAAAATGGCGTCGATAACGTTGCCGATTCGTTTTGGAAACCGCCTATTGTTTCCTTTCTATTGCTTTACTGCGGTTTCTATTGTGTGTAAATGTCTGAAATAATCGAAAGTATTTTTTTTTGCAATTTTACAGATAATAAAACATTAACATAGTGATAAAATACGTTTATTTTATGAAAATAATCCGCCAAAATATAGACGTTAAAACGATAACGTCACGAAAATAAACAACGTCTAGTTAGAGGCACGTTACGGAGAAATTGGCGCAATAAAAAGAAAACGTGTTTTTGGTTTTTTTTTTTCATAAATAAATGGTAATGGCTCGGGTGAATACAATTTCCAGGCAGGGAATGGGAGCCCATGTCCCCTGTCAAGAATCCTAATAAATTAATAATGTTGCACAAAAGACACAAACAATCCAGCGGATTCCAAATAAGGGAAAGGAGAGTGTTTCCGTTTTCATAACATATTAGTCCTGTTTAGGTGTATGCGTTATTTCAATACTTATTATGATTAAGACATTTTGATTATGTATTACACATAAATAAACAATAGTTAACCATGCAAACACAAAAATCCAATTAGATGTTTTCAATCTCTAATGTTAATGTTTTTAATAGCAATTATATATGTATAATATATAAATTGTGTTAAAAATCGTTAATATATATTTTAACGATTTTTAACACCATAAATCACAATGAAATATAAATTAATAAATAAATATTTATTTAATGAAGGTAAACACATTATGACATAATATCAAGAAATATGCATCATATTTTCAATGCGGCCTTCTGTACATAAATTAACAAACTTTAGTGATTTTTAACAAATACACTAACACTAAAAGTTAACATTCAATCTTCGACAAACACTCAATTATATTTGAATATAGAAGAAATCGTAATGTACAATATATATCCAAGCAGAAGAATATAGAGGATATTTGTTGGATTGGAGTAAATACAGGATTTATTTTCATCGATGTTATATGAATTATAATAATAATAATAATCACATATAGTGACAATAGTACCTTAATAACACATGTTGGGATATTCTTCGCATTTTTTTATATTCATAACTTATGTTTGGCGCTGTTAGTTAGTTTAAACAATATTTTATTCTCAGATGTATACACTTATTATAGTTACACAATATTATAATGAATTGAACACAATTTGAAAACGTGGATTTGGTCAAAAAGTTTTTAGCTTATATCAATCCATTTCCATAATTACATAATGTTATGAAACGAAGATATTCAATCATGAACCAATATAAATATTAAAATAGTTTGGCTTTTAGTTAAGGAATTTCAAATAATAACACGCAAGGTTTTACGCAAGCGTAAAATAGCTGCCGAGAGACAAGAAGTTAACATAATAATATATCAAGTCAAGGGTGTTAAAACAATATTGAAAAAAGTAAATGTTGTCACGGAGACATAAACACGCCACGACCGTTTTTTCTTACATTCTTTCCGATTTTTACCACCAGTTCTTCCTACCAGGCATTTTAAATCAATGTGGGCGACCTCGCTTCTTTCTGTCCAAAAACATTGACATGACTTACATATTGATTACAATTACCTTGTAATACGACGTGCTAGAAGTACACATCACCACAGAAATACAATTGTTCACCTGTGCGTTAGAGTGTACATTATTACAACACATATAAACGGTTCACTGTTACCATGTGTAATTATTAAAATTGCGTTATCAAAGTGACAAATGTAAAGGAATAATATTATACAATTATTGCCTTTTAGTGAGGTCGATATGTGTATTTATAGACCTGAGAAAAGTGATATCGACCGGGGCGATAGCCGAGATCGATATCACTTTTCTATCACTTTTCTCAGGTCGATAAATACGCATATTACATAATTGTCTCTGATTTATATAGGCAATATTGAGAATAGAAAAGCTATATCTACTCGTTTGCTCTACTGGGAAACGGAACATTGCTCGGCCTTTTCCTCAGTGGCGGAAATGCCAAATGACGTTCCGATTGTTTTACGGACGTCTTCGTCAGATTCCGTCACTAGGAAATAACGATTACGGAAATTAACGAAGAGTTCCAGTTCCAGTTGTTTTGTTTGTATGACGTAACGTCGTCTTGGATGATGTAACGTCGTCCTGGCGTTCTCGTGCAAACTGGTGTAAAAAGGCGTGAATCATTAGAAATTTTAATAAAATATCATTTTAAATTATGTAATATATTGTTTAATATCAGTGTTTTGGAGATACTGAAAATATCTCCCTCGCTAGAGAAATGGCCCCGATATAGGAACTCGTGCTCCGCAATCGTTCTTATATCGGGGCCATTTCTCTACCTCGGGAGATATTTCCCGTATCTCAAAAAACTCAATATATCGACCGAACCTAAAAGGCAACCATTATTTTATTATTAAATCAAATTATTCATTGAATTTTGAATTTTGAAATTTTGAAATTTAGAATTTTGAAATTTTGAAATTTTGAAATTTGAAATTTTTGAATTCTGAAATGAATTTTGAAATTTTGAAATTTGAAATTTTTGATTTATGAAATTTTGAATTTTGAAATTCGGAATTCGGAATTTTGGAATTTTGAAATTTTGAATTTAGAAATTTTGAATTTTGAAATTTTGAATTTTAAATTTTGAAATTTTGTATTTTGAAATTTTGAATTATGAATTTTGAATATATTTTGAATTTTGAATATTCATGGAAATTGAATTGTTCATACTTATTTTTCACAGGTCAATATACAAAAGTCAATACAAATACGTCTTTCAGGTCAATATACCTTTTTATTTTTAATCATGTGATCAACTTTTAACCAATTGTATTCATTGAATCATTTGATTTAATAATAAAAAACAATAAAAATTTAAAAAAAATAAAAATAAAAATAAAAAAGGGAAATCAGCAGGCTTGAACCCTACCTTCCTGAGGCTTCTGAATGCATACATATAATAGTTCAGTAGACTGGTTTACGAAAACGTCATTTCAGCAAGTGAAATGGTAACATTTCAACATTACAAAATATGAGTTTATACCATTGAAGTTTTTCAGACGAGTTCTCTAGGAATTCAAGTTGTAAAGCATGTTTATAGCTGAAAAACTCAAAGAAACTATTCATTACTACCTTACCATATGCAATTAATAAAGCTGTATAAGAGTCGCTGCCGTTCCGGCAGCGAATAAGAATGCATGAATAAAGAAACAAGTAGATACAGTTGGAGAAGAGAGTTTGTTGTGTGTTTTTCTCGTTTTGGTCGCCCGAATAAGCATTATTTATTCGAGGTTAGTTTATTTCGAATCATTTTGTGCTGATAATATAGTTCTGTTCAGCTTAGAAAATGAAAATATTCGTTTCATTAGATGTGTGAGGGATGCCCTCTAAATGTTGGGTAGTGTTTACATTAAGTATGCCCAGTGTCCTTAGGGTATTATTCGGAATTCGTCGTTGTTCTGTAAATTATATACAGCACAGTAACAACCGTTTCGTGTCTTCTGTTGACCCACAATTACACAATTGATTTTCTATTATATTTTTGGCGTATAAGTGCTGATTAAGAGAGCTACATTTCAGCGAAGGCGTTTAAGGTATATGTGTGCCTTGCCCTGCCCATAGTAGAAGTAGTGGGGTATTTGTATATTGGAGATATTAAGTTGCCTTTTAAAAGCATCGGCGGTATGGGCATTCCCAGAGTTCATTCCATTTTTTGATTGTGGATGGTAATAAGGATTAAGCAAATAGTTGTGATTTACCTGAAATGGTTCTTATATGATCGGTGTTTCGGAGTTCATATGGTGTGGATTCGGCTACATTGTCAGGTACTAGTTCATTTAAGTATGGGGTGTAATTCAGTTTATCATTTTAAAGAATAATGTTAGTTTATGCTTGTTACGACGTGAGTGCAGGCTTTTCCAGCCTGTTTCATCCATTAATAGGGATATTGATACTAATTTAGTTGCACCAGTTACTATCCTAGCAGCTTCTATTTGTATTTTTGCTAAGTCATTTATGTCATATTGTGTGCAATTATCCCAAACTACGTCAGCATATTCCAAAATTGGTCGAATGAATGTAGTATAAATGGCTTCTAGGGATTTACGGTCTAGAACACATTTGAGTCTTCTTTATATACACTGTCCTGTTTTAATGGGATGACAGTAGGTAAGTGTGAGGTTTGGTGCACCCGAGAACCGGTTTAAACCCCCAGTGGCCTACTTTGCCACCGACCGTTCCAAAGCGGTAGCCCTATTGTCAACCCTTTTGTGTTTGTGATGTCGTTTGCATTTATTATTACTTTTGCCTTCTTGTTTGTCTGTTTGCGTGTTTGTTTCTGTGTTTTGTGGTTGACTGTCCTCCTTGAATGCTACTTTCCCTGTCCGAGCTTTTTATATTTGTGTATGCGCTCAAGGAGGATGACTGCATTAATATGCATGTAACTAAAATGTTAACACTTCATTATTTCAATCAAAATGTTATATCCAAGCAGCTGGGTTCACAGCAGTCATTCTTTTTTTTAGCAAATTTGGCATCAAGTTAATGAATATCGAGTTGATGTATGTTCGTGTGTGTGTGTTGTTCTAAAATTATAGTCACTCTGCCAGTTTAAAAAAAAGGAGGAGAATATATCAATTGCAGGGCATTAAGTCTAGACTGTCTCGAGTTGCAATATGTCTGTAAGCCTGGCGCATTGCTATACTTTGATTGGCAATATCAATTAATAGCACAGGCTTTGGGATAATAAAAGACAATTAATAATACATATACTCATATATCTCATTTAAATAATACGACAATATATAAAAAAGCATAAAATAAACAAATACACAATCAAAGAAATGCTTACACATTAAGTTCGGTCCCCGGATATTGGGATAGTACACATTTAGTGATCACGGTCATATTTACAGATAAATTCTCAGAAGGATGTCTGTTATGCACGTACTACTACTATGCCATGGTGTGCGAATTTAGGGTGTACATTTGTAAAATGCTATATAGGGTCCTATAGAAACCACAGCGTCAGAACGCAATGGCATCGTAGGTCCGCACTGTACTGCAAACAAGGACTAGAATCTACAATGAAAGAGACAAAAAAACAACAGAAATGGTAGTGAAGACAGGGTTGCCGACTTGGAACGGTCAGTAGGCAACAAGGCCTATTGGTTAGCTTGAATCGATTTTATATGGGCGTAAAACAGAAACAAAATAGAACGAATTCGACGGCGCGCCATCGCAAAATACCACGTTTTCTTCACACAGGTCAGTTACCTTTCACCCTGTATCCATTTTAAATGTAATTGTTTTGATCGTTCTTTGATACTCAGATCAGAAATAGTATTATTTATGCTTTGGTGGCCCTGGAGCAAATTATACTGATATTCCCAAAATCATTACATTTTATTGAGAAAGAATAATAAATAGTTGACTGAATCATCATCATCATAATGTTTCTTTCAAGATATAATTATCGAAAAAGTAATAATAATACTCTAAATCCCCCACCCACACACAAACAACCCCACACCATGGAGGTCCCGGGTGGAAGACCGAGTTCGAAATAATAAACTCCTTTGATATGTTGTTTATCTTTCATAGACGATTACATACACCAAGTTATGTGCAATAATATACAAAAAGTCACAGTGTAAATGAATTGTTTGTGTATTTGAGGGACCCTGGGTGCGGAGCCATCATCATAATGTTTTAATTTGAGACATAATTACAAAAAAACAACACCACCAGCCCCACCCACCATGGACCCCCGGGCAGACGTCAGAGTTTTCGAAATAATAAAATCGTTTAATATGTTGTTTATCTTTCAATGACAATTACATATACCAAGTTATTTGCGAAAAAACATGACAGTGCAATTGAATTTTTAGTCTAATAGTGTTACCCAAATGGCAGGCCCAAACTTGAATCAATGGTCAGTATTTGAACAAAATTGTAGAGTACAATAAACATATGCTACATGCGAAGTATAAGACGTCTAGCTTTGTAGATTCTGAGAAAAAAAGTTTTTATTCACATTTCTATTTAACTCTATGTAACACAGTGAACCCCGGAGCGAGTCACCATTTGAACACACTTTTTAGATAACTATACGTATATGCTACATGCAAAATATTTGCATCAATTTATTCACAAGTATGCACCTTTATATACATCATATATATATATATGCATACACATACACACATAAACACACATATATGTATGTTAAAATAATAAATTACGTATCCATATATTCTCAAATATTCACCATTCTATATTATGTTTTGATATTCAACCAATTATCTGTACACATGTATCAATACTATATTCTCAAGTATATACACATTTGCAGATATATACACATATGTACACACATATGTACACACTCACTGTACGTATTGTTTTGTTATATGATCCTGCTATTGACATAACCAACCATTCAGAATATGCACGGATTACTTTTCTTTCCGGTTGGGGCTGGGGTTGGGGATGAGTGGGGTGGGGGGGGGGGGGGAAACAATTATACAAAACATTCTCTGGAGCATATATATAACGACAGAAAAAAATACAAACTTTAAAAAAAGCTGAGAAGTAGACAACAGTGTTTTACTACGATGATCGTTATGATGTCTCTGAACTTTGTCGTGTTTAAAAAGAAGTCTATTTTATTGTCCTATTTTACCAATGTTTTATATCGACTCAACATGGCTTCAAATACAGGTGGCGTTGAAGTAGAATACCGCTTAAGCAGGTGCTACGGGGCGTGCGAGGTTTGCTTCTTTCATTACTTCTCATGAACAGACTCGATAAAACCGAGTCTGCTGCTTTATTCTCCTAATTGTGTTTGTTGCTCCCAAGGATCACTTTTATCAGTATTTATTAACATTTACACTAGCGTTCGTTAAGTACAGTGTGGCGGCTGTAAAATGTCTCCGAATCAGTAGTGTTATTTTTACTGGTCCTTTGGGACCAACGAGCCCAACATATATACCATATATTCCATATATTCTCAAATATTCACCATTCTATATTATGTTTTGATATTCAACCAATTATCTGTACACATGCAACATAGGCGGCTTTGAAGTAGAATACCGCTTAAGCCGGTGCTAGGGGCGTGAGAGGTGTGAGAAGCACTTCTGTTTATCTAACTACACCTCTGCTGGAGAAGGACATTGTTTCCCAGCATGTGACCTTTATGGAGACTATAAAGGTTTCTGTAATTAGTAAGCAGACGAAGCTCCCTACAATGTACTGGATACCCAAACTTCACAAAATTCCTTAAAAAGCACGTTTTATCGCTAATTCTAGTTCAGGTACCACGACCAATATATCAAAACTATTGACTTCCTGACTTTCCGCGATTAAAGAACATATTGTAAAATATTGCGGAAAGGCCTTCGAGAACTCAGGAATCAATCTGTTTTGGTCTATCAAAATCTCTGGAGTTCTTGACAAACTACGGTGTAACATTTGCATGCCTCTTCTCTAAGCACCTACTACTTTTCTACACTGTATACTAAACTACCACATAATCTTATCAAAGAAAAATTGCTTCCGCTTATTCAGAAGACATTTGCAAGAGAAGGTACAACTTTTCTAGCTAGTAATAATGTCAGGGCTTTCTTTACTAACGCCCCCATTGATAAGTATAATATGTGGACTTTTACTGATGTCTGTAGAGCCTTATCATTTCTTCTGGATAACATCTTTATAAGATACGGTAAAACTATTTACCGCAGGTTTGTTGGTATTCCTATGGGTACTAACTGTGCGCCACTTGTTGCAGATTTGTTTTTGTACTGCTATGAAAGAGATTTTATATTGAGTTTGTCACCTGCTAGCCAGGGTGAAATTATTGATGCCTTTAATAATACTTCTCGGTATCTTGATGACATACTCAATATTGATAATCCGCTCTTTGCTCATATGGTTACTAGCATTTATCTACCAGATCTCACGTTGAATAAAGCCAACAATTCGGATACAGTAGCAGCATTTCTCGATCTTCATCTCTCGATTGCAAATGATTGTATTCATACTAAAATCTATGATAAGAGAGATGATTTCAATTTTAACATCGTTAACTATCCACACCTGGATGGAGATGTACCTCGTGCTGCCTCATATGGGGTTTATATCTCCCAGCTCATTCGATTTGCTAGAGCCTGTAATGATGTTATAGACTTCAATGATAGAAATCAAGTTATTACAAGTAAACTTCTTCAGCATGGTTTTCGTTATCACAAACTACGTAGATCTTTCTCTAAATTCTACCGCCGCAACGAGGGCCTGCTGAAAAAGTACAACACCAACCTTAAAACACGTCTGCGACTAGGCATATCACAACACTCATTTTATGGAGATGTGGTCTATAAACTTCGAAAGTTAAAGGGGTCTGACGGGTTTCCTGACCGCTTTACAACTTTAATCAGGAAGTTCGTCAGAAAAGGATATAGCCCTTTGGTTTTACAGCGCACTGCATGTTTAGTGATTGACCCATCTACAGTCAGTCATTACGCTTCACTTTTCACTTGTGCGATGAATGGACTACCTCTTGGGACACTATGATTGTACCTACTGAAACGCCAACTAAGGGAGGTGGGTGCATGAGCTTTCGTCCCTCGGGTTTTCTGGTCGTTCCCTAGATTGGTTTTCTCTGTAGTTGCAACTACTATGGTTGTTCAGTACGATTCTGAATACATTCTATGCTGTTTATTATTTTGTATGTACAGTCGAACCTCGATAGCTCGAACACGGTGATTCGAATACCATCGGTAACTAGAACATATTTTCCGGTCCCGACACAACTCCTATATAATTCAATGTTATTTAACCTCGATTATTCGAATATTATTTCTCGAATACCCCGGCTCGCTCGAATACATTTTACGGTCCGAAGATCCATTTTTGTGTGAATTTAAACCTCGCTTAATCGAAGATGATGATCCGTTGCCATGCGACGTCGGACATATTAATTGTAATCGACGCGTTTGTATTTGTTTGTAACAAGTTCGATCATAGTGCGAAAACAGATAAAGTTGATTGTTAAAGGTGCGAACATTTATGATTGAAAAGCGATAATAGACAGATAAAATTTATGTTTAGTGAACTTCGTTCACTGTTAATTACGATGAATTAAACACGATTTATTTTCTAATTAAATAATGTACCGAAACCAGTCTTACCTTGTTCTTATTATTCGGACTTCCGCAATGTATGTTAACATATATTAGTGTGATATTTCTTTAAATAAATGATAAAACAAACACATTATTGCAGTTTTTCTTGTATTTTCAGTGTAACAATTACATGTTATATATCCGTTTTGGGGTTTAAACAAACATGCATGAACATAAAAACATACCGAGAACGATACATCACGTACACAAGTAACACTATTTCGGGTGGTACACAAGTTCGGATAGATATTTTGGTTTTTACCGTTACCTCGATGCCTCGAAGCCACCGATAGCTCGAACATATCCCTATGGTCCCGCTGACTTCGAGCTATCTAGGTTCGACTGTATATCTTTAGTTAGTTTCTCTGAATGTGGACTTTATTGTTAGAGATTTCCTTTTGATGGGATGTAGTTTTGTTTACACTGTCTTGTCTATTTGGGCGCTGAAGACAGGATAAAAGCTAGGATTGTGCGCATATAAAATCGATTCAACCTAACCAGTAGGCCTTATTGCCTACTGATCGTTCCAAGTCGGTAACCCTGTCTTCACCACCCTTTCTGTTGTTTTTGTCTCTTTCATTGTAGTTTCAAGTCCTTGTTTGCAGTACAGTGCGGATCTATGAGGCCAGCTACGTCCGGACGCTGTGGTTTCCATAGGACCCTATATATCTTTTTTCTTCTTTCATTACTTCTCATGAACAGACTCAATAAAACCGAGTCTGCTGCTTTATTCTCTTAATTGTGTTTGTTGCTCCCAAAGGATCACATTTATCAGTATTTATTCAAATGTTTTTACTTTAAATTTGTATGTACTATTCACTTTTCCACTTTGCATAAAGATATAAAAAAAATTGTATGATAATGGACCTTTGAAAACGGCCAAGCACGACTAAGATTTATTAAGATATCTAGTAATGGGTTTTGCTTTTGCATCTTTTGCTGATATATAAAAAGTTTGGCTTGCACGATAATTTTGCTGAAAGTGATATCAAATTTATTATTTCCAAATAAGATATCTGTTTATTCCCAAAATGTCAAAGTTATATTACATTTATATCTAATGCATCCTGCAAGATATGACCAAAACTGTTTTACAGCTTCTCAATTCCAAAACATGTGATGGATTGTTTCAGGTAAAATATTGCAAAAGCTGCTCACACTATTCATTTTTGTTAATAAATAGTTAGTTCCCATAATTCTACGTTCTACGTTGTAACCGAAGTAATTTTGGATCTTTTGTTATTTTAAACAGTATTGCGCAAATTGTTTCGAAATTATAGTTACGTACGGTTAAAAGTTCATTCTTCCATTTTATTAATGACCTCCAGGTTGTTGATATACCTATGGGTACTAACTGTGCGCCACTTGTTGCAGATTTGTTTGTGTACTGCTATGAAAGAGATTTTATGTTGAGTTTGTCACCTGCTAGCCAGGGTGAAATTATTGATGCCTTTAATAATACTTCTCGGTATCTTGATGACATACTCAATATTGATAATCCGTTCTTTGTTCATATGGTTACTAACATTTGTCCACCAGAGCTCACGTTGAATAAAGCCAACTGTTCGGATACAGTAGCAGCATTTGTCGATTTAAAATGATTGTATTCATACTAAAATCTATGATAAGAGAGATGATTTCAATTTTAACATCATTAACTATCCACACCTGGATGCAGATGTACCTCGTGCTACCTCATACGGGGTGTATATCTCCCAGCTCATTCGATTTGCTAGAGCGTGTAATGATGTTATAGACATCAATGATCGAAATCAAGTTATTACAAGTAAACTTCTTCAGCAGTGTTTTCGTTATCACAAACTACGTAGATCTTTCTCTAAATTCTACCGCCGTAACGAGGGCCTGCTGGAAAAGTACAACACCAACCTTCAGACACTTCTGCGACTAGGTATATCACAACCCTCATTTTAAGGAGATGTGGTCTATAAACTTCGAAAGTTAAAGGGGTCTGACGGTTTTCCTCAGGGTTTCCATGAATTTAATCAGGAAGTTCGTCAGTAAAGGATATAACCCTTTGGTTTTACAGCGCACTGCATGTTTAGTGATTGACTCCTCTACAGTCAGTCATTACGCTTCACTTTTCACTTGTGCGATGAATGGACTACCTCTTGGGACTCTATGATTGTACCTACTGAAACCCCAACTAAGGGAGGTGGGTGCATGAGCTTTCGTCCCTCGGTTTTCTGGTCGTACCCTAGATTGGTTTTCTCTTTAGCTGCAACTACTATGGTTGTTCAGGACGATTCTGGATACACCCTGAGATGTTTATTATTTTGTATATGTTTCTTTAGTTAGTTTCTCAGGATGTGGACTTTATTGTTAGAGAATTTCTTTTGATGGGATGTAGTTTTGTTCACACGGTCTTGTCTATTTTTGTGTTGAAAACAGGATAATAGCGAGGAATGTGCGCATATAAAATCGATTCAAGCTAACCAGTAGACCTTATTGCCTACTGACCGTTCCAAGTCGGTAATCCTGTCTTCACCACCCTTTCTGTTGTTTTTTGTCTCTTTCATTGTATTTTCAAGTCCTTGTTTGCAGTACAGTGTGGACCTACGATGCCATTGCGCTCGGACGCTGTGGTTTCTATAGGACCCTATATCTCATTCTTGGAGTAAATATTTATTTTAATCTACAGCTTTTAGCATTTTTTTGGATTAGTGAAAGGATAAGAGGCGTAATGGGTTTGGACTATTATCGGGTAAATGTGTTAAATTCAATTTACCCAAGTAGTTTCTAATAGCAGTAATAAGAAATTCATATTTTAAAAAGATAGACCTTATGTCACGTCGATTATTCGATTATTGAATTCTCTGTAGGAGTAAAGGTTTCCATTTGTGTTTAAAAGGTCATTGAATAATAAAATTCCTGCTTCGTACAATCTTCTATAAAAAAAATTAAATCCTCAGACCTTAATATCTGGATTATGACATAAATTAACAGCATGAAATTGCTGCCATGAAATCAGTTTCACGTGTTCAGTAAGTATTTCATAACAGAAAACTACTTCTTTCCAAAAGGGATTTATATTCTATATAAATTTCGTTTTATAAAATACTACCAAAATTAACTACGTCTGTGAAAATGGGGCACATTATTTTTATTAACTGAGAATATTTATTATCTGTTGGGAAAATTCTGCGAATCCAAGTAGTTTTTAAAGCTGACATAGATTGTTCAATATCAATCATTCATCATTCTCATACACATGGTCGTATATTATAATGGTTCGTTTTATTTTATCTTTTTCATCATTCCAAAGAAAGTTATAAAACTTATTTTTAAGTTGATGGATTAGGGATTCCTATTATCATATGATTAAGTTTCGATAGTGCTAGGCTTTTTAGAACCACTTTTTTTCACAAATAGTAAGTATTCTTTTAGACCAACTTGCAAGTATTTTATTAATTTCCTCTATTTTAGGGTCATAATTTATATGTATCATTGAATTCAGGTTTGTTGAGAATTTAACCCCTAGTACAGTGACATTGTCTTTTTCCCAACATATATTGTATTCTGGACATAACGTTGTGTCGCTACCTTTTTTCGATCCAAACCAGATAACTTTCGTTTTGCCAGAATTTGTATTAAGGCAGGAGATTTGTGCATAAAGGTTTAATGTCAACATGGTGTGTGTATAAGTGATTCTCTGGAGCCATCAAGAGTCAAACTGGTATCATCAGCATATTGTGATACTAAAAACTCAGTATTATCTATATGAATACCTTTAATTTTTCGATTGTTTCTTAACACTACAGATAATACTTCTGCACACAGATGAACAGGTAGGGTGACAATGAATCTTCTTGACGACAACCTCTTTGTAGATAGAACCAGTCTGACATATGCCCATTAACTATAACACATGACTTTATAGTGTGGTAAAACAAAATTAAAAAAATGTAAAACTTTTGTCATGAAATTCCATGATACCGTGTCAAAAGCAGTCGCGAGGTCAATCAAGAGTAATAACACTGGAATATTGTCTTTCTCAGCATAAAATAGTATGTCATACAGAAATATTATATTTAAAATCCAGTTTGATCTTCAAGGATAATAGTACATAACACCTTTTTTTTTTTAAAGCTATAGATGCTGATGCTATTTTATAAGAAACGTTTAGAAGAGAGATTGGTCTCCAGTTTTTTAAATACAATTTGTGTTGAATTTCGGAATGCAAGTTATAACTCCTTGTTTTTGTGTTATTGAGAGTTCTCCATTTAAATAAGCATAATGTATTGTCCTAATTAAAAATAACCAATATTGTTCAAGAAAAACTTATACAATTCGACCGTAAATCCAGAGTTACCTGGGCTTGTATTGTAAGACATTCGTTCTAATGAATTAAGCATTTCTGTATAATTGAGAGAACCTTCTACAGACTGTTTTATATTTTCACTTAGTTTTGGTATTTATTCCTAAATTTCTATTGTTGTCCGCCATGATTGTTTTCATATTGTTTTTATGTATATTATTATTGATGAGTCTAAGGAAAGATAAAAGTATCGGACAGGGAAAGCAGCATTCAAGGACGACAGTCAACCACAAAACACAAAATCAAACACGCAAACAGACAAACGAGAAGGCAAAAGTAATACAAAATGTAAACGACATCACAAACACAAAAGGCTTGACAATAGGCTACCGCCATGATTCGGTGTTTGAGAGATTGGAGTTTGAACTTACGTGAAATAATACTGTTTATATTTATTTACAGCCACTTAATATGTTGTTGTTGACCCGACGAGAACCTACCCCACCACCCAAAATTTATCATGAAAACATTATAAGGATAACCTAACGGTAAAACCTAAACGGTAACATTGGCTCTTTAAGTAAAAGACAATAATATATATCTATTGTTTTTTTCGCTTCGTATAATGTTTTATAATGTGTTTTTGTTTCACTCAAAATTTCTTTCTGAATTTTCAAAGTAGCCCCAGATTTGGATAATAAAGAGTTAATTTCTATTTTCCAAATAGCAAAAATAACTTGAAATATTTTCCTCTTCATCTATCCATCTTGCCTTAGATCTCATAAAAGTCCGTTCTATTTGTTTTACGGAGTTCAAATATATTTGATTTCTACTCAAGTAAAAAGAAATATAAAATGATCGGACAGGGAAAGTAGCATTCAATCAATCACAAAACACAGAAACAAACACGCAAACAGACAAACAAGAAGGCAAACATAATAATAAATGTAAAGCGACATCACAAACTCTACCACAAAACACAGAAACAAACACGCAAACAGACATACAAGAAGGCAAAAGTAATAAGAAATACAAACGGCATCCCAAACACAAAATGGTTCTTTTTACCACTGTCCACTAGTGCGATACCACACCCCTGATCAGTCCAGGATGATTTCTCACTTGTTAAAGTGCTTACCTTCTCCGGAAGCTTCGAATTTTTCAGTGTCAAGTCTTCTCTTATCACTAGCACTGACCCTTTCAAACTCCTTCTTAGTTGAATAGCCTTAAATTTTAGTGTTCTTGCAATGAATTTGCAAGTAATGGGTCTGTTCCCGGAAACGATGAAGGGCCCTAACATATATGTGTCTGATAAAATCTATGTCTCTGATATTGGTATCCATTTTCAGTTTGTTTGTGAGGATAGACACTACCTTCTCCGCGATCTCATCCGGTGACTCTCTGGGTGATTTGTCGTCCACTCCATAGATTATAATATTGTTTCGTCGCGTATACTGTTCTAGATCATTTGCAGGATCTCGTGTGATTTGATCACAAACTCGCGTTCTCACAAACTCCCTATTCCTCTCGGTTAGGTTTTTGTTTTTTCTTCCAGGCGTTCTATCTGGACTTCATATCAGACATGTTCTTCTCCAACTCCATTACGATACTCTCTAGCGTCAACATTGTGGTTCTGAGCACGTCTACATTCTTGTTTACCTTCTCCAATTCCTCTTTAATTTGAATTTTAAAATTTCCACCTGTAGTGCTTTCAACTTTTTTGATAATATCTGTTCAGTTATCATTTGCTTGAAATTGGTTTTAATGTATTCCTGAGAAGCCAGTTTTGTCAGTTGTTTGTCAAAGAAACGTAGAGTTGCCTTTAAC
The DNA here is from genome assembly GCA_037043455.1 of Cyrtodaria siliqua. Taxonomy (NCBI): domain Eukaryota; kingdom Metazoa; phylum Mollusca; class Bivalvia; order Adapedonta; family Hiatellidae; genus Cyrtodaria; species Cyrtodaria siliqua. The sequence goes on from JAWPHD010013258.1 coordinate 53,323, forward strand.
GTCTCCGTGCTTATCTGCTGCTTAAAGAGCTTATCAATTATTGGTTGTGAGCTTATCTCGACTCCCTCACTATCACTGGGAAGGTGGGAGGGAAGGGGAGGTAATCAGCGAACCTGTTTCATTGAGATCTTCTCCGGTGTTATATCCCCTTTCCTTACGATGAGTGTCAGATTGCTTCCTTTCTGGCATTTTCAAAAATAAGCGTTGTATTTAGCTATACGTTTATTTACTAAATTTCTTCACTTCTAACCGAAGAAATCGTCGAATTTCACTATTGAAATAGGGAAACGGCCAACTAATGCAGCATATATACGTTTTGCTTCTACATCACCGTCCATTTATGTTCATTCTGCATGTATTAGATTGACATCGAGCTATTCAATGGGGTGACGGGAATGCCTTCTAATGTATGTGGTCGGGAGTATCTAAAAGTTGCCAAATAAACACTTGACAGGGAGTACTCCCCACCAACGTTAGAGAAGAAGGACACAGTTAAGGTTTAATTTAGAATTTCGGGAAGGGTGATATGTCACTACGTACAGGGTATATGCATCGAAGAGCCCACGAATTAGAGTAAACCTGACATTCTTTCTAAATTGCAAACAATACGAAACAGGCGCATATTCAGTCGAACGACCAACGCTTTTAACGCCAAGCTATTAAAATAAATGAACTTAACGCCTCGGTGAAGAGATTGGCAACAGTTGCAGGACTTCCCAGCGCGTAAAAAGCTTATCAATCCAAGTGTCCGTAAGCATAGTTGTGTAAAGCTATGTTTGATTTTCAAGCAACTTAAATAATGCAGATAACAGGTCAGTCAGAGAATTATTCAACCTGTAAATGAATACAGCCATAATGAGGTCGAGAAACACAAGTAAATTGCCAACGCGCTAGCCCCAATTCACAATTTTTAGTTCTAGAAATAGTCGTCTGTTTATGTCTATTTCTAGGGTTCGGATGCTCTAAGTAAAACGTAGGTGATCCATGGTGGTGTTGTTGTTCAATGTTCAGCACCTCCATCAATCGCCCATACCAATTGTTTTATTTTGGAATGAAAAAAAATATATCTAGCAAATAAAAGGTAGGTGAATATTATACTGCGGTTGTATTTTATTTTTTAAACCACGATTGGTCAACTGTTTTTTTAAGTCACACTACCCTAGACAAATAGAATGATCCGCCGTCGCCATTTTGGTTTTCGGCTGTCGATAAAATTATATATAGACAGTGGAGATCAAAACGAATTGTTGGCTTTGCGATTCTTAGAGGATGGCTACGCGAAAATTCCAAACAGATGCAGGATGCGTCATTTTCATTCTATTCAATCATATCAAGCATGAAAACAAAGAAAGTAATAAAAAAAAATCTCGATTCATATTCGACATCTAGGTGCCCTGAACTGCATAGTAATTTCTGTAACATACGAATCAGAATATTTAATTTGATCACCTAAACATTCTAAATTGTGACACGTTGTGTGTATCGAAATACATTTTCCAAAACAAAAAGGTAATACAGTGCAAAAATCCATCGTTACATTTAGTATAAATGCACTTGCTTGGGAAGGAACCGCCTAGTGTTTTCTGCCTCTACCACAACCCAAGAAACTTGGAGTTGTCTGCCTCTACCACAATAACGTATGGTCTAACACGTGCTAAAAATGACGTAAAACACTAATTAAACAAATCAAACTTACCGCAGAATAGTACCCCATAAAAATGTGTCGGTAGCATGATTACAAGTCGCGCTGTGTCTGTTCGCGTAGTTGGTCACCTTCAACGCTTCTGTTACAGTTATCAAGTCTATCATGGACAAACCGTCGCCTGTGTAAGGACGCTCACATAGTTCCTTAAGTTCCGGTAGGGTTCCCGTCGGACAAGACGATACAAAGGTGTTTTCCTTCTTATCTTCATCCGGAAGTGACTCTTTTGGTAACAATACGAACATAATTGCGAGATGACATGTAACGTTAAGAAGCCGGATTTAAATAAGTGGTGTTCCCCTCACCTCCACTTACAGTATAGAAATCCATCTCTATAGAAAAACAGTATTTCTGCAGCTGGACTATAAAGTCAACAAGCAATTCGTCGTATATCAGGTTTAAATAATACCTTGCACCTAGCATATTGTCGGTTACCAGTTCTATTGCGCCTGTCATATTGTCGGTTACGTGTTCTGTTGTGCCTGACACATAATTGTGTTCTGTTGCTCCTGTCATGTTGTCTGTTAGAAACAATGATACTTGAACATGGGAAGCAAAAATACAAACTGAAATTGGAACTGTTTTATATACATCATCAGTTGTCACTGATTCACTGATAGTGAGTTTTCTTTTATAAGTTTTATCCTTTATAGTAAAAACAAAGGGACATGAACATGGGAAGCAATAACACAAAATAAAATCTCAATAGATTTAGACCTTTTCCTCGAATCATTTTCATTCCAGCGCGTGCGCTTCCACCGACTTCATTGAAATTATTAGTTCAATCGACTTTTAAAACAAGTACTGTCTTATAAGCAGTTTTTGTCGATTCTAGAACAATTCAGTTAGACAATACAGTAAGTTATTAACAAAACACAAACAATTGCATATATAAAAGTATATAACTGACTATTTTTTAACAGATGCTTTTAATAAAACAGCCTGTACATGAATACGACTCTTTGCAACAAAAGTCACATGTTAACTCATCTCAGCATCTGATTAATAAAATGTTATCATAACTTGGCGTCAGGGAGCGATATTAATATATGCCTTTGTATTATAATGTTATTAATTAATAGTGGTTTCATATTGGCCCAGTTATTGGGCCAATATGACAGTCCGAGGACCAATAACTCGGACAATATGAAAACACTTAATTAATGACAATTTTATCAATTAACAGCCACTACAGTATAATTTGTTTTTAATCAAACTATTTTGACATACTTGCGTTTATTTATAGTAGTTTAGAAAAGTATGTATAAAATCATCAAAGTATCACATTTGCGAAAAAAAGTTGCCAAAGCTGTATGGATGATGTGAAAGTCATATCTATATACAAGTGCCAAACATAATTAAAGTAAAGCTATACGGTATGAAGTAAATGATAAAATATGTTTAATCTAATTTTAAATTAAAATTGGCCAATTATTTTTTTTACGCTCTGTTTGTGCTGGTGGGAACATCTCTGTAGTGTAAGGCAGCATGCTTTTCTTTCGAGTAAAAAAATCCGGGTTCGAGTCCTGGCTGGGAACCTGGCACTCTTATTGAGCTGTACAAACTTGGAGATCGCTAAGCCCGATACTTATATTTAGTGATCGGTGGTACATTTTTAATTTCTTTTGTTTTCTTACTTAATTCTCGATTCGGTGATTCCGCTTCTCCGGCCGACAAAAGGCTCAGGGTATTGTTTAACCACTCATAGGATATGTTGTCTGCTTTTTAATTTAGTGTTTTGCTGTTACTTGTGATACGCAGGCTTCATATCCGCTGCTGCCAACTAAATTCCTTTTTGTTTATTTCGCTCTTCGGGGCATACACTTTTATTAGATCCTGGGACCATACGCCGCTGGATATAGGGGATGAAATAAAGATACACATATTTATATATCCACTGTCATAGTAAAGAAAGCCCTGACATTATTACAAGCTAGAAAAGTTGTACCCTCTCTAGCAAATGTCTTTTGAATAAACTGAAGCAATTGTTCTTTGATAAGATTATGTGGTAGTGTAGTATACAGTGTATAAAAGTCGTAGGTGCTTAGAGAAGAGGCATGGAAATGCTTACACCGTAGTTTGTCAAGAACTTCTCCAGAGGTTTTAATAGACCAAAACAGATTGATTCCTGAGTTCTCGAAGGTTTTTCCGCAATACTCTACAATATGTTCTTTAATCGCGGAAAGTCAGGAAGTCAATAGTTTTGATATATTGGTCGTGGTACATGAACTAGAATTAGCGATAAAACGTGCTTTGTAAGGAATTTTGTGAAGTTTATCCAGTACATTGTAGGGAACTTCGTCTGCTTACTAATTACAGAAACCTTTATAGTCTCCATCAAGGTCACATGCTGGGAAACAATGTCCGTTTCCAGCAGAGGTGTAGTCAGATAAGCAGAAGTGCTCGCTAGCTCAGCATTCAAAGTATTGATATAATATAGTCGTCAGACAATAATTATATTGTTGGAAGCATTGTCTGCTGGAACTAGAGCAGATGTAGTATGTAAATTCTGAATACCCTCCTTAAGGTGCCGTAAATTGTAAATAAAAGGCCGTGGAAGCAGGGATGGATTTGATTCGTAAAGTAAAATACGTAATTCAACAATTTGTGAAATAGTTTTCATCCAAGCAGTAAGTGCAAGTTTATCTGCTTTTTCTCGCTTACCCCACTTTGTACAGAAATCCGTTAAAGAAAAATTGATTAAGAAATATAAATCAAATATATGTACGACAGAACTACTGTGTGCTTGGTTACTCTTACACAATTTTCATCCCAACAATCCACCCACCCGCGCAATGTTTCTATGATCATGCAAGCTTTTCTTTTCACTTGATTTCTATTAAATATTTCTATTAAATAGCTGTCAACGATGTTTACTCAATGAGGGTTTATCGTTTATAAACCCATATGAACACCCACATAGCCAGAAGAGAGATTCAAACTTAGTGTGTCTCTTGTTTTCATTAATAAGTGTACAGTTGAAGCTTTTGTATTTATTCTTAACACATCGTCAATAAGTTCTCAAAACTCTTCTAATTTCATATCTTAATTTCTGCTAGCAGAATTTATAATAGCATTATAATCTTCTACGCATATCAAATGTTCCTTTGAACGAAACGACAGGGAAGAGAAATAATTCATTTTATACGAGTTTTTCTAAAACATATTAAAACGACATATAACAACCGTCACGTTTATTATATTTTCCGTTTGAAATATTGATATATGTTTTAATATGTGCAACAGTTACTAAGTCTTGCTTTGTGATTTGAATTATTGAAATGAAATAATCAGTTGTAATATAACCTTTGTAGAACGCATGTTATTTGAAATTGATTTATATTAATAATATCCGCGCAACATAATATTTTTTATTGCGCGTAAATGATCATGTTATTTAATAATACATTGGGTAACTGAATGAGTATGATTATTGACTTTAATAAATAAGTTGAATATAATAATGTGTTTCGAGGCTCTGCCGCGTATGCCAGTTATTTCAGTAAGTCAAACATATCAAAAGTAAATTTAAAACTCGAACAGGCATCAGTAGCATTCAAGGACGACAGTCAACCACAAACACACACAGAAACTAAGAACACATTTTAAAGATGAATCAAATGCCAAATAAGACATCGCAAAAACAAAAGGGTTGACACTATGGCTACCGCTTTGGTACGGTCAGTGGCAAAAAGGCCGATGGGTTTAAACCAGGATCTAGGGTGCACCAAACCTCACACTTACCCTACTATCATACCAATAAAACGGCTATGTTTCACTTTACTCTACACTCCTGGCGAATCTGTACTCAACGAACACTGGGTAGTGCATTTAAATCAGATCGCTATCACACAAGAGTATATTCGTTTCACAGAAGCGCTGTCTTTCGTACTACAGCTAGTGATGTAGATACTAACTTTTAGTACGGTGATCCCATTTAATTAAAACCGTATAGATTTAGTTGAATTGTGTTTGGCACTTGTATATTGATATGACTTTCACATCACCCATACAGGTTTGGTAACTGTTTTTCGCAAATGTGATACTTTGATGATTTTATACATACTTTTCTAAACATTATGACAATAAAATGGAATAACTAGAGACAAATAACACTATTTTATGATTCCAAGTACAATTTTGTATTTGAAATTGTCGGAGATTCATGATAAGCCACAAACAATAAAAATCGTCAAGGTTTGTTTATAAATTTCATTGATTCATTGATCCAACCTTTCGTACTATGCACTGTTCAGATTCTCCAGGAGTGCTTTAAGTTCCGCTATAATATTGTCAATTTACCTACACCGCGCCATTTCGTACGTAAAATCATAGCTTTGTGTGTTGTTTAACTGACGTCAGATATAGTCATACTACAACGATTCATTTTCCATAGACGTACATTATAGCTCTAAGCTCTTCACTAAGTTCCCTAATATAAGAAGCTATATTTTGTCTTACTTGTTTTAGAAAGACCTATCTTAGTTTTATCAAAACACATACACAAACCCATACGTTGAGTATGTTTTGAAAAAGCTGTTTGGGTCGGATGGTTCTGACCCACCTACTTGCATGTATAAATATGAGGAAAATGTATGATTTAACCTTTATAAGTACTTTTCAAAAATTGAATTTTAATGTTTTAACAAGATTTTTTGGTTTGGTTACCTTGTCAACCATTCAAAAGTAAGACATTTTGTGTAATAGCTCCGAATTTACCCTGTAACATTTTCCCTGCCCGCTGATTGGATGGAATTAGTGTAGTCTGATCATATGCAATGCAGCTAATTCGTTGGCACTATAACTTATAGGCAACCTTACACCAATGTCAACACCGCTTACATGCATTTTATAAATACTTTAATAAGATTACATATATTATAAACAGTAAGTTCTGCCTGAACTTACCGCTCTCTAACTTCCAGTTATTGGAATTCATCGAAGGAATTTTCGCCAACCATACTATATATACATTTCAACACACCGAGGCGGTCCTCATTTGTATAGTTATAGGGCTCGTATATTATAATACAAAGGCATATTATTAATATTGCTCCCTGACGCCAAGTTATGATAACATTTTACTAGTATAAATATAAGACATACATCAGTTTAATAAGTGTCTATGTACATGCTATTTTATTTAAAAAAAAGTCAGTTATATACTTTTTATATATGCAGTTGTTTGTGTTTTTGTAATAACTAACTGTATTGTTCTAGAATCGACAAAAACTGCTTATAAGACAGTATTTTTTTAGATAGACGATTGAACTAATAATTTCATTGAAGTCGGTGGATGCGGACGCGTTGGAATGAAAATGATTCGAGGAATGGTTCTAAATCTATTGATTTTATTTTGTATTATTGCTTCCCATGTTCAAGTCTCTTTGTTTTTAAATATAAATGATAAACAATATAGAAGAATACTCACTATCCGTGATTCTGATATACCCGAGACAACTGATGATGTATATAAAACAGTTCCAATTAAAGGTTATACAGATGCCGAGTTTTGGCTTGAGTCTAATTTGATAGAAGGTGACCGTGCTCGGAACAAGAGAGGAACAGATCAAGGAACAGATCACGTAACCGACAACATGCCAGGCGCAACAGAACACGTAACCGACAACATGCCAGGTGTAACAGAACACGCAACCGACAACATGCCAGGCGCAACAGAACACGTAACCGACAACATGCCAGGCGTAACAGAACACGTAACCGACAACATGCCAGGCGTAACAGAACACGTAACCGAAAATTTTCCATGCGTAACAGAACATGTAACCGACAACATGCCAGGCGCAACAGAACACGTAACCGACAACATGCCACGCGTAACAGAACACGTAACCGAAAATATTCCAGGCGTAACAAAACAAGTAACTGACAATATGTCAGGCGCAACAGAACACGTAACTGACAATACTATGTCAGGCAAAATAGAATCGGTACCCGCCAATTTGCTAGACGCAAGTTATTATTTAGACCTGATATCTGACGAATTGCTTGTTGACTTTACCGTCCAGCTGCTGAAATACTGTTTTTCTATACAGATGGATTTCTATACTGTAAGTGTAGCTGAGGGGAACACCACTGATTTAAATCCGGCTTCTCAGATGTGCTGCATGTCTTGTGATGTTACAATTGAATGTCACAAGAAGAACACCTGTTGTCCACACATTCAAAGGAAACAAGAACACGAATCCGATATCACAAGTAATAACGTTACATGCCATCCCGCAATTATGTTCGTACAGTTACCAAGAGAAATACTTCTGGATGAAGATAAGAAGGTATACACCTTTGTATCGTCTTGTCCGACAGGAACTCTACCGGAACTTCAGGAACTATGTGAGCGTCCGTTCACAGGGGACGATTTGTCCATGATAGACTTGATACCTGTAACAAAAGCGTTGAATGTGACCAACTACGCGAACAGACACTGCGCGACTTGTAACCAGGCTACCGACACATTGTTATGGGGTACTGTTTTACGGTAAGTTTGATTTGTTTAATTGGTGTTTTACGTCATTTTTAGCACGTGCTAGACGATATGTTATTGTGGTAGAGGCGGACAACTCTACGTTTCCTGGGTTGTGGTAGAGGCAGAAAACACTAGGCGGTTCCCTCCCGAGCAAGTGCATTTATACTAAATGTAACGATTTATTGAACAACAATGAACACCATTGAACAACAACACCAGCCTGCATAAACTACGTTTCACTTGGAACATCCGAAACCTAGAAATAGAAATGCGCAGACAACAATTTCTAAATATAATGCCACCAGGGGTCAAAATGAATATTTTATTTTTATTAATATTAAATATTCTTTTTGAATAAATAATGTATGGAAATTGTCAACCAATACTTTGTCTTGATGAAAGATGTAATGAGTTAATTTTAGGAACCAGGGTGTTATTTAGATCAAAATATTACTTTTCTGTAGACATTGGTTTGTTATACGTGAACTTGTTTAACTAATACTTAAGGATTGCTATGTGACCGTTTTATGTTCGTTACATTTACTTAAAAAACGGAAATTGTAGATGTTTGGCGAAGGTTAGTTTTTGATTCACGATTGAATAGTTTAATTTTACCGTTTTTTTGTCGGGTTTGTTTCTTTAAGACAGTAGAACTTAGAACTGTGAATTGAGGCTAGCGCGTTGGCAATTTGCCTTCTCGACCTCATTATAGCTATATTTATTTATAGACTGTATAATTCTCTGACCGACCTGTTATTTGCATTACTTAAATTGCTTGAAAATCAAACATAACTTTACAATACTGTGCTTACGGGCACTTGGATTGGTAAGCGTTTTACGCGCTGGGTACTCCCTGTCAAGTGTTGGTAATTTTTCGGCCACCTTTAGATACTCCCGACCAAATGAATCAGAAGGTATTCACGTCACCCCATTAATAGTTCGATGTCAATCCAATACATGTGGAATGAACATAAATGGAAGGTGATGTAGAACCAAAACGTATATATGCTGCATCAGTTTGTTTCCCAGTTTACTACTGTTTCACAGTACGTCTTTGTCCGAGAATCGCCAACAAGTCGACACTGCTTAAACTGTCTGCTGAAAATAAGGAAAGTCTTTGCAGTAAGTTAATCAGTACTTGTCTCCATCAAACACATGTACAGTAATTGATAGACTTGTTCCTAATAAATTACTTGCATTGGCCTCGATTTGTTTTATTGTCACAGAACCGCTGGAGCAATTTCAAAACTTGTGTTTAAAGCATGATTTTAATAAACATTTGAATATCATCATCACTGTAACCGGGGTCTCATAGGAGGCTTTCCTTAATGGTGGGGTCACAAGATTACTCATATCCATTCCATGTTTTAATCTTTTTTTAAACATGACTTTTCTTACTCACATTCGTATTCATCAACTGAAATATAATGAAAAACACATACAAATAAGTCACGATTAACAACATACTGTATAGATTCATAGAATATTATCACATACTGTTCTAAATAAAATAACCGTATTAAGCAGTGTATTATTATAATATATACTATACACATCATCTTAAAATTACAATACGTAAAATGCAATAAGCAATTACAATATGCACCTACAATTTGCCCAGGATAGAAAGTAAATAGAGTAAATTGAAATAGATCCTAATAAGCATTTAAATTACATAATCTTACATTACAATACGCAGATGGTAATGCCCTATTGCTGCATGCACTTACATTACATAACCTTACATTACAATACGCACATGGTAATGCACAATTGCTGCATGCACTTATATTACATAATCTTACATTACAATATGCACATGACAATGCATAATTGCTGCATGCACTTATATTACATAATCTTACATTACAATATGCACATGACAATGCACAATTGCTGCATGCACTTATATTACATATTCTTACATTACAATATGCACATGGCAATGTACAATTGCTGTATGCACTTATATTACATAACCTTACATTACACTATGCACATGGCAATGCACAATTGCTGCATGCACTTACATTACATAACCTTACATTACAATATGCACATGGCAATGCACAATTGCTGCATGCACTTACATTACATAACCTTACATTACAATATACACATGGCAATGCACAATTGCTGCATGCACTTACATTACATAACCTTACATTACAATATGCACATGGCAATGCACAATTGCTGCATGCACTTACATTACATAACCTTACATTACAATATGCACATGGCAATGCACAATTGCTGCATGCACTTATATTACATAACCTTACATTACAATACGCACATGGCAATGCACAATTGCCGCATGCACTTATATTACATATCCTTACATTACAATATGCACATGGCAATGCACAATTGCCGTATGCACTTACATTACATAACCTTACATTACAATACGCACATGACAAAGCACAATTGCTGCATGCACTTACATTATATAACCTTACATTACAATACGCACATGACAATGCACAATTGCTGCATGCACTTACATTACATAATCTTACATTACAATACGCACATGGCAAAGCACAATTGCTGCATGCACTTACATTACATAACCTTACATTACAATACGCACATGACAATGCACAATTGCTGCATGCACTTACATTATATAACCTTACATTACAATACGCACATGACAATGCACAATTGCTGCATGCACTTACATTACATAACCTTACATTACAATACGCATATGACAATGCACAATTGCTGCATGCACTTAAATTACATAATATAATCTTTCACTATCGCTCATGAACAGTCTCAATCAAACCGAGACTGCAATATTTCGTATGTGTCGTTTTCGGCCGTTTCCAAAGGTCCATTATCATACTCTTTTTTACAATACAATATGCACATGGCAATGCACAATTGCTGCATTCACTTACATTATATTATCTTACATTACATTACGCACATGGCAATGCACAATTGCTGCATGCACTTACATTACATAATCTAATCTTACATTACAATACACACATGACATTGCACAATTGCTGCATTCACTTACATTACCTAATCTTACATTGCAATACGCTCATGGCAATGCACAATTGCTGTATGCACTTAAACTATGCATAATAATAAAAAGTAATGAGCAAATTGCAATATAACTCTAAAAATACAATTTTAAGGTTTAATGCTCGTTATAATATAAAGTGTTAACATCTAAATCTATGATAATGACCAAAATTACATTGTAAAGAAAATAGAATTATAATAAATCATATAACAACCAACCATATTTCTCACACTCACACAGCATATGTCCCTATGACGTCATTACTCCTACATTTCCATACACTATCCTCGTACCAATTCTTACACATTCATTAATGTTCTGATCTAAAGTTAAAATACTCTATATAAATTATTATATATTACTTATACTATGCTTTAAATATAATGTCGTGCAAACATTTAACATAACCCATCTTTATCGTTATTAATTAGGGAATTGATTACAATATATCACACATCAATCCAGGTGTGGATTGTTCGCTATATGTTGACGACTTTGTTATATGTTATCGTGCAAAAAACATGAAAACTATCGAGAGACAATTACAACAATGTCTCAATAAACTTCAGACCTGGTCTGATGAAAATGGTTTTAAATTTTCTAAATCTGAAACTAATTGTATGCACTTTTGTCAAATTCGTAAACATCATGAAGACCCTCATCTAACACTAGATGGGTCACCAATACCTGTAGTGGATGAGACAAAATTCCTTGGTCTTATTTTCGACCGTAAATTAACGTTTATACCACACCTTAAATACTTGAAGGCCAAATGCCTTAAAGCTCTTAACCTACTTAAAGTTGTTGCAAACACTAATTTGGGAGCAGATCGAAAAGTCCTCTTGGGACTTTACAGATCTCTTATCAGATCCAAGCTGGACTACGGCTCAATAGTATATGGATCGACTCGCATGGAAAGATGAAAAATAAAAAAAGCTTTGCCAATGATCAAAATAGGAGACAAGGTTAAAATTAGCAAATATAAAATAACGTTTGAAATAGGTTATAGTTCAAATTGGACCGAAGAAATATTTGATATTGATGAAATTCAATATACAAATCCTGTGACGTACAAAATAAAAAATTTGAACAACCAAAACATTGATGGAAGCTTCTATGAATTGTAAATGTTAAAAGCTGATCAAGAAATATTCAGGATTGAAAAAGTTATACGACGTGATAATAAAAAGCAATTAGCATTAGTCCGGTGGAAAGGTTACAATGAAAATTGTAATAGTTGGGTGCCGTTTAAGGATATTCAAGACATCAAGCAATAACAAGGGCATGTTGCGAGTCTCACATGCGTATGAACAGTCAAGCATGATAAATACAAAATATTGCAGTTTCAGTTTAATCAAGATGACAGTAAAATATCGATTTTACGTAGGTAATGCTCCTGACAATTTTCCCAATAAATTCTCAATCACTCGCTAATTATATCTGATGCAATGCTCCTACATTTTTTCCAATAATGGTAAAAGAGAGATAACAGTTACTCCCATTTGACAAATAATCGACGAGGGGTTATCTCTCTTTGTATATTTCCAATACAGCGCTGGGAAGATTTAACGTTTTGTGACAAATTGCGTTTTAATTAATATTTAAAAGTACTTTTACAAATATTAAAGCAAATATTAATGATATTATTACCAACACAACTAAATTATCAGATTGTATTGCAACACAATGCTAATTATAATTACTAACTATGATAATTCAAATTCATGCACATTTGAAAACCCTTTTTAAAGTCATGCGGTCGGTGGTATAGTATATATAGGCGATCGATTTATAGTATCTATCGGTTACGTGCTTGCAAGTGCTGGTTACCTGGTGAAAAGGACATTTATTTGCTAACTTTTGTAGTCTCGCAATCGTGGCGCTTAGTAGATGGTGTCTGTGTAGTTCCGTTACTAGCAAACTAATATTGGGGTGCAGCTGCTAAAGAATTCTTTCCTAATATGTGTTTGCTGGTAACATACCTTGTCAAACTTCAGGTGTATCTCTGCGTTTCGTTTCGGTAGACATATACCAAATGGAGTTCTGGTGATCTCTATGGAGGATCCAGCCTATTGAAAAGTTAAATGAATAGTGGGATGAGCGCAAGCGCAGATTTCCTAATTGAAACCAGGTGTGCACAGCTTAAAAAAAAGCGTACAGCCGTTAATGTAAAGAGCATGCGCATTACACGTAGCTTTTGCAAAAATGATAAAATCGAGTAGTATAGAAACTGAGGTTACCAGTGAAGATTTTTTCGACGGGGGTTTGCAAAACGAGTTTTAAATTTGTTGGTGGGGCTTGACAGCACAATGTCACCCCGTCTATGAACTGATTGTTGTTTTCGATCAGTTTTCCGACGATTTCAGCTTGTTGTTCATGACGTAATATGCAAATCTACCATCTCGTCATGTTGGGGGCCCAAAGGGGAAAACTGTGTCGGAAACCTCAGTTTCTATACTACTGTTATTGTTAAGGACTTCTGATCAACATGATAACTGCCCAAATGACATGTATTTGATTTTGAGGTTAGATCCAATAACCAATCAATGCATCATGCAGGTAATTGCCTAGTGAAACCAATCAATTAAAAGCATCATACAGGTTATCCAGCGACCAGTTCTATCTAAATATAGAAAAATACTCATGTAAATAACTACCAGCTAGTGAAAGCAAAATAAACTTAAAGCTGCCGTAACTTAAAGCTATCTTTCTCAACGTAATCTATATATATACTAATACTCAAACATTTCAAGAATAGAACATAGACTGCCACATCATTAACATCATCCCATCAGCTAGAGTGTTGGTTAGCTTTAATGGATTCCGCAGTCTCTGTAGTCTATTGCGTATTTATTTCTTTCATTGACTGTATTCGACTGGCCTTTTCCGTTAAATTTTGTTTTTCTACTTGACTGGCTAACTTTACTGTTTGCGTTCAGTACTCCCTTTACACAGTCAAGTCTCCGTTATCTCCACTGAGCACAGGAAATCGACTGACCAATGTAATCAATTCAATGATGTGATTGAGATGTTGCGAATGAATTCGTTTACTGAAAACTGATTTGACGATATGAAAGAGGGACATTCAACAGAAGAGTGAGTTGTTCAACGGAAAAAGGTCAGTGCACACGCGTAATGCCAAGCAGTCCGGTATGTCAATTTCAGTCATTACCTTAATAAACACAGTGTGAAATGTCCATCTATAGATCTTCTAAGTTTCGTAACTTGAGCTATTTCCTTACCGCGGTGTTTACAAGTGAACTGTAGCAACGCTAAACGTACAAACGTTGCTAAATGTGAAAACGTTGCTAACCATAGTAAGCTATGGGCCAGACACTTTTTCGCTACCATCTCAGGTGGCAAATTCTTACTGGTGCCATGCTATTGAGTACATTGAGGAGAAACAACTAATCCACGATAGCAGTGCCAACAGGGTAGCTGATTACTGTTATTAAAGTTATCTCCCCCTTTTAAATAAAAATCAGGTTTCTTTAATAAACAAAAATAGTTTTCTATGAAATAGTAAGTGCTAAACTTCTAATATTTTGCATATGGCATAAGCTTTTGGTTCGCTACAACATATGCCAGGTTGTCCAGCGACCAGTTCTATCTAAATATAGAAAACATACTCATGTACTTAACTACCAACTAGTGGAATCAAAATAAACTTAAAGCTGCCTTAACTTAAAGCTATCTTTATCAACGTAAAATATACATATACTTATAATCAAACACTTCAAGAATAAAACATAGACTGCCACATCATTAACATCATCCAACCAGCTACCTCGCCCTTACTTACAAAATGTTGACGTAAACAATTTTCAATTGGCCATTTTATCGATGAAAACTATTCCCAATTTGTTCGTTTTTACGATAGAAATTTCCAAAATTTATATGGGTTCTTTTCCCAAAATACATGGAAAAATCCCTGACATCACACAGAAACTGTCATCTTCTAGCAAGATACCTGTGTTTACTGTAACAGATTACCTTGATAACACTCACGGTTTTTAATGAGAATAAAAATCGGTATCTAATTGTTTTCAAGCTTAAAATCCTCATTTGCTGTATACAAATCAAAAATCATGTTAAAGAACAATAGAAATATATTCGATACATGGGCGAAGCTGGTATTTTTGAAGCTATAGGCCCGATTAATTTCTGAGCACTGTAGAGGTGTCTGGGGGCATCCTCTCCCAGAAATATATTGATAAATAGAGTGTTTCTGGTGCATTTCGAGATTTTCCAGAATAATCTGGCCCTGGCCTGCTGTGCCTTAGTGCCTCTACGCCACTGCCTATAGTAAGATTAGCCTAAAGTACGGTCCCTAATTTTCCTCTCTGGAGTGGCTCGAAATATTAATAGTCGATAGTAAGATTAGCAGCTGGTTTAGGTATGTTTTTAAATGCCCCTCTCGGGGGCTCCTCGAAATATTGATATACAATCAATTTGATGACAATTTGCAATGAGCTGGTGTCATGTTTATATCACAGAGGTCAAATGTACTAAACGTTATTGCTTTAGCTTTAGCTTACCCAGGGATAGGCTCAGTCTCAGAGCTGAAACTTGTATATGCCACCTTTAATTTGTTAACATCACTAAAGCTGTCAATAATCCAGGCGAACGTGACATGATGTCGTACAGTACTGATGAGTCATGAGTCATGACCTTGATTTATGATTAATGTTGGTCAACGTAGACGGCTAGCTATTCTACAAGTATTTGTTACATCATTCAAGCATCATTTGCTCATTAAAACCTGGAATTGTTAATTATTGACTTGCAATTATGCAAGTTCATTCAACACATATCACAACATCACGTCAACAGCCGACTAGTTGCAGTTTATTGATTTTAGGCGTCCACAGATGCGGCTGATTTTAGCGTAAATATGCTAAAAAGTGTTTAAACATCTGACCGTGGTGGGGATGTCAACTACTGTGCGGGGACGGGATGTCAGCGGAAAGGTTCCTGGGATGCGGAATTGATCACTCCGCGGGATCCGCAGGGGTTGCAGTGGAGCGAGGCTTTTGAACAAAGTG
>JAWPHD010013259.1:0-69606 GCA_037043455.1 Cyrtodaria siliqua
CAGTAACACCGGAGTTATGGCCCTTGTCTTTTCTGAAAAATGCTATTTTCTGCCTTGTGGACACTCTAGGGCCTTCAATATTAATTGGACCTTTACTTAACTTTGCCAGTGTCTTTATATCAATGAAAGCTCGGACAAGTTCGAAAACTGGCAAGATCGAAATAATTTCACCGGAGTTATGGCCCTTGTTTTGCTGAAAATTGCCATATTAAGCCTTGTGAACACTCTAGCACCTTCATTTATTATTTGATCTTTACCAAACTTGCACAGATTGTTAATATTAATGAAAGCTCGGACAAGTTCGAAAACCAGCTAGATCGGACCATTAACAGCGGAGTTATTGCCCTTGATTTAGTTAAAATTGCTATATTTGGTCTCATTAAGATGATAGGGCCTTCATCTTTCATCCAATCTTTACCAAACTTACCAGATTGTTTATATAAACAAGAGGTCAATGACCTTGAAGCTCTACTGATTGATTTTGATTTCAGGAAGTAGTCGCTACAGACTTGTTTTTTGAAAATCTATTTTTAACCGTTGCGGCCATCTTGAATTTCCGGCCGACCTGAAATTTTGCTAAGATCAATAAGACATTAAGAGCAACATTCCTGTGAAGTTTCATGAAAATCCGTCAGGTAGTTTCAAAGAAGTAGTCGCTACAAGTTTTCATTATATAACTCTATGTAAACAAAGCAGCCATGTTTAAGGTCAAATCAAAACGATTTTCGACAAGGACCAACATCATGTCATACTGATCATTTTAGAAAAAGTCCCATATCAATATCTCTTATTGTTTTGAAGAAGTAGTCGCTACAAACTTATTTATTTTAAATCTATTTTTAGCTGTGGCGGCCATCTTGAATTTCCGGCCGACCTGAAATTTTTCTAGGATCAACTAGACATCAAGAGCAACATTCCTGTGAAGTTTCATGAACATCCGTCAAGTAGTTTCAGAGGAGTAGTCGCTACAAGTTTTTACTATATATAACTCTATGTAACCAAAGATGGCCACTGGCAGCCATGTTTAACGTCGAATCAAAATAATTTTCCACAAGGATCTACATCATGTCATGCTGATCATTTTAGAAAAAGTCCCATATCAATATCACTTATAGTTTTCAAGAAGTAGTCGCTACAAACTTATTTTTTAAAGTAGTAAACAGATTTTTAAAAAAAAGCTACTTCTTGAAAACTAAGTGATATTGATACGGGACGTTTTTCTAAAATGATCAACATGACATGATGTGATCCTTGTCGAAAATTATTTCGTGCGACTTTAATCATGGCCGCTAGGCGGCCATCTTTGTTTACATAGATTTATATAGTAAAAAGCTTGTAGCGACTACTCCTCTAAAACTACTCGACACGATTTTTGACTGAAACATCACAGGAATGTTGCTCTTGATGTCTAATTGTCCATAAATTCTTATAGTTTTCAAGAAGTAGTCGCTACAAACTTATTTTTTAAAAATCTATTTTTAGCTGTGACGGCCATCTTGAATTTCCGGCCGACCTGAAATTTTTCTAGGATCAATCAGACATCAAGAGCAACATTCCTGTAAAGTTTCATGAATATCCGCCAAGTAGTTTCAGAGAAGTAGTCGCTACAAGTTTTTACTATATAACTCTATGTAAACAAAGATGGCCGCTGGCAGCCATGTTTAACGTTGAATCAAAACGATTTTTGACTAGGATCAACATCATGTCATGCTGATCATTTTAGAAAAAGTCCCATATCAATATCACTTATAGTTTTCAAGAAGAAGTCGCTACAAACTTGTATTTTAAAACTCTATTTTTAGCTTTGGCGGCCATCTTGGATTTCACATCAACATGAATTTTTGCTAGGATCAACTAGACTTTATGGGCAACATTTCTGTAAAGTTTCATGAATATCCATCCAGTAGTTTCAGCTGTGAAGTCGCTACAAGTTTTTACTATATAACTCTATGTAAACAAAGATGGCCGCTGGCAGCCATGTTTAACGTTGAATCAAAACGATTTTTGACTAGGATCAACATCATGTCATGCTGATCATTTTAGAAAAAGTCCCATATCAATATCACTTATAGTTTTCAAGAAGAAGTCGCTACAAACTTGTATTTTAAAACTCTATTTTTAGCTTTGGCGGCCATCTTGGATTTCACATCAACATGAATTTTTGCTAGGATCAACTAGACTTTATGGGCAACATTTCTGTAAAGTTTCATGAATATCCATCCAGTAGTTTCAGCTGTGAAGTCGCTACAAGTTTTTACTATATAACTCTATGTAAACAAAGATGGCCGCTGGCAGCCATGTTTAACGTTGAATCAAAACGATTTTTGACTAGGATCAACATCATGTCATGCTGATCATTTTAGAAAAAGTCCCATATCAATATCACTTATAGTTTTCAAGAAGAAGTCGCTACAAACTTGTATTTTAAAACTCTATTTTTAGCTTTGGCGGCCATCTTGGATTTCACATCAACATGAATTTTTGCTAGGATCAACTAGACTTTATGGGCAACATTTCTGTAAAGTTTCATGAATATCCATCCAGTAGTTTCAGCTGTGAAGTCGCTACAAGTTTTTTACTATATAACTCTATGTAAACAAAGATGGCCGCTGGCAGCCATGTTTAACGTTGAATCAAAACGATTTTTGACTAGGATCAACATCATGTCATGCTGATCATTTTAGAAAAAGTCCCATATCAATATCACTTATAGTTTTCAAGAAGAAGTCGCTACAAACTTGTATTTTAAAACTCTATTTTTAGCTTTGGCGGCCATCTTGGATTTCACATCAACATGAATTTTTGCTAGGATCAACTAGACTTTATGGGCAACATTTCTGTAAAGTTTCATGAATATCCATCCAGTAGTTTCAGCTGTGAAGTCGCTACAAATAAAAGTTTACGGACAGACGGACAGACAGACGGACGGACAGACGGACGACGGACTCCGCACCACGGCATAAGCTCTGCTGATCTCTGATCAGTAGAGCTAATGAGAGCTAGGGCAAGTTCGAAAACTAGCAGGATCAAAACTAGCAGGATCGGACCATTAACAGCAGAGTTACGGACCTTGATTTAGTTAAAAATGCTATATTTTGCCTCGTTAATTCGATAGGGCCTTCGACTTTCATCTGATCTTTACAAAACTTTACCTGATTGTTTATATCAATGATAGCTCAGACAATTTCGAAAACCAGCCAGATTGGACCAGTAACAGATGAGTTATGGTTCTTGTTTTAGTTGAAATTGCTATATTTTGCCTTGTTAATTTGATAGGGCCTTCATCTTTCATCTGATCTTTACAAAACTTTACCTGATTGTTTATATCAATGACAGCTCAGGCAATTTTGAAAACCAGCCAGATCGGACCAGTAACAGATGAGTTATGGCCCTTGATTTAGTTAAAAATGCTATACTTTGCCTCGTTAAGACGATAGCTAGGGCCTTCATTTTTCATGCGATCTTTATGAAACTTTACTAGATTGTTAATATCAATGACAGCTCGGTCAAGTTCAAAAACCAGCCAGATCGGACCAGTAACAGTGGAGTTATGGCCCTTTATTTAGTTAAAAATCCTATATTTTGCCTCATTAAGACGATAAGGCCTTCATCTTTCATCCGATCTTTAAGAAACTTTACCAGATTGTTAATATCAATAAAAGCTTGGACAAGTTCGAAAAACATCCAGATTGGACCATTTACATCAGAGTCATGGCCCTTGATTTTCCGAAATATGCTATATATTGGCCTTGAATTATTTTGGCGGAGTTTTAGCCCTTTAAAGGTTTTAATACACAAACTTTGTTCTGACTAGTTCTCTTGAACCCCTGGCCGGATTAAACGAAACTTTTTAGGGATGATCAATTCTATGTCTAGTTGTGAAAATCATCGCCGTGTTCCGGTTGAATGATTTTTAGCAGAGTTATGGCCCTTTAAAGGGTTTAATACACAAACTTTGTTCTGATGTACTTCTCCTGAACCTTCTCCTGAACCCCTCGCCAGATTTCAATGAAACTTTGCAGGGATGATCAGCACCAAGCCTAGTTGCGGTTTACAGATATTTGGCGGAGTTATGGCCCTTTAAAGGATTTTGATACCACAATTTTTTTCTGGGCTAGTTCTCCTGGCTGTGCAGACGAAACTTGACAAGGATGATCAGTATCAAGCCTAGTTGTGCATATCATCGCCATATTTCAGTTGAAACAGTCTATTAAATCATTTTAGAATTATTTTATCATTAGAATTTTGTGTTTCTAGGTTTCAAGAACCTCACTACTCAATGTCCATTAAAACCTCAGTGTGTTCTGAGAATACAATGAGCTTTCAATTAACTGGTTTCATTGGTCCAATTTTTATCAGTGAACCAATCAGAATTTTTCATTTATAATTTCCTTTGGTTGCTTCTATCATGACATCACTTTCTGGTATTATGACATCACACCCTGGATAATAATGACATCACGTCATGCTATTATGACATCACATCATGCTATTATGATGCAGCTCAATGTGTTCTCAGAACACAATGAGCCTTTTAATTGCTGTGAGCAACATATTAAGAATATTTGTATCACTCATTGAGGAATGAGTTTCCGGAAATTAAGAATCACAGAATTCAAAGGTAAAATAATTCTAAAATGATTCAATAGACTGTTTTGAATGATTTTTGGCAGAGTTGTGACCCTTTAAATGTTTTAATACACAAACTTTGTCCAGATTAGTCTCTTCTGAACTCTTTGCCAGATTTCAGCGAATCTTGGCGTGGATGATCAGCACTTAGCCTAGTTGCACCTGTCATTGCCATGTTCTGGTTGAATGATTTTTGAAAGACTTATGGCCACTTATACATAAACTTTATCTTGAGCCAGTAGAGCGTCCACAGGCCCTCTTGGGCCTCTTGTTTATTGCTTTAAATGAAGAATTAGACTACTTCCTACGCATAGACATACTTGCTTGTGTGTCAGTCACACAGGAAAAAAAAGTCACACAAGTATACTTTATACACAAAAAAAGACACACAAGGCCCTCCTGTAAACTCGGACGGACAGACGGACACCGCACCACGGCATAAACTCTGCTGATCTCTGATCAGTAGAGCTAAAAACTGTCAAAATCTGTCTGGCGGTTCTTGAGAAGGCCAGGAGGGCTTATGCGATCACTTTTTGTCCGTCGTCCATCTGTCTGTTAGCAATTTTATAAAATCGACATCTACTCTGAAACCGCTTGAAGCATTCTAATGAAATTTTATCACAATGTTACTTGGGAGAGCCCCTCTCAGATTTGTGTTTTTTGCGGCCGCCAGTCATCCAAGATGGCCGCCATGGCTAAAACTAGGTAAAATTTAAGGAAATTTCAAACCACATCTCCTCCGAAACCACTTATTCAATTCTACTGAAATATAATTCTACTGAAATATCATATACATGTTCCTTGGGTTGGCCTCTATCAACTTTTTCGTTATCGTCGAATAATCAAAATGGCCGCCACGGCAACCCAAAATTTACATAGAGTTATATAGGAAAAGGTTAAAAATTACATCTTCTCTGAAACCGCTTGAAGGATTTTGATGAAACTTAATCACAATGATATTTGGGATAGTCCCTCTCAGATTTGGGTTTTTTTCAGGCCGCCAGTCATCCAAGATGGCCGCCATGGCTAAAACTAGGTCAAATTTAAGGAAATTTCAAACGACATCTTCTCCAAAACCACTTATTCCATTCTTGTGAAATATCATATACATGTTCCTTGGGTTGGCATCTATTAAGTTTGTGTTTTTCGTTATCGTCGAATAATCAAAATGGCCGCCACGGCGACCCAAAATTTAATTAGAGATATATAGGAAAAGTTTAAAAATGACATCTTCTCTAAAACCGCTTGAAGGATTTTGATGAAACTTAATCACAATGAGATTTAGGATAGTCCCTCTCAGATTTATGTTTTTCACGGCCGCCAGTCATCCAAGATGGCCGCCATGACTAAAACTAGGTAAAATTATGGAAATTTCAAACGACATCTCCGACGAAACCACTTATTCCATTCTTGTGAAATATCATATACATGTTCCTTGGGTTAGCCTCTATCAAGCTTGTGTTTTTCATTATCGTCAAATAAACAAAATGGCCACTCCGGCGACCCAAAGTTTACATAGAATTATATAGGAAAAGGTTAAAAATTACATCTTCTCTGAAACCGCCAGAAAGATTTTGATGAAACTTAAGCACAATGATATTTGGGATAGTCCCTCTCAGATTTGTGTTTTTCCCGGCCGCCAGTCATCTAAGATGGCCGCCATGGCCAAAACTAGGTCAAATTTAAGGAAATTTTAAACGACATCTCCGAAACCACTTATTGCATTCTTGTGAAATATCATATACATGTTCCTTGGGTTAGCCTCTATCAAGTTTGTGTTTTTTTCGTTATCGTCGAATAATCAAAATGGCCACCACAGCGACCCAAAATTTACATAGAGTTATATAGGAAAACGTTAAAAATGACATCTTCTCTGAAACTGCTTGAAGGATTTTGATGAAACTTAATCACAATGATCTTTGGGTTAGTCTACTGAAATATCATATACATGTTCCATGGGTTGGCCTCTATCAAATCTTTCGTTATCGTCGAATAATCAAAATGGCCGCCACGGCAACCCAAAATTTACATAGAGTTATATTGGAAAAGGTTAAAAATTACATCTTCTCTGAAACCGCTTGAAGGATTTTGATGAAACTTAATCACAATGATATTTGGGATAGTCCCTCTCAGATATATGTTTTTCCCAGCCGCCAGTCATCCAAGATGGCCGCCATGGCTAAAACTAGGTCAAATTTAAGGAAATTTCAAACGACATCTTCTCCGAAACCACTTATTGCATTCTTGTGAAATATCATAAACATGTTCCTTGGGTTAGCTTCTATCAAGTTTGTGTTTTTTTCGTTATCGTCGAATAATCAAAATGGCCACCACAGCGACCCAAAATTTACATAGTTATATAGGAAAACGTTAAAAATGACATCTTCTCTGAAACTGCTTGAAGGATTTTGATGAAACTTAATCACAATGATCTTTGGGTTAGTCCCCCACAGATTTGCATTTTTGAGACCTCCTGTCAGCCATGGTGGCCCCATGATGGCCACCATGGCTAAACTTAGGTCAAATTTAAGGACATTTATCAAACGACATATTACCACTTATTCCATTCTAGTTAAATATCATATGCATGTTCCTGTTGTCGTCAAATATTCAAAATGGCCGCCACGATAACCCAAAGTTTACAGAGAGTTATATATAGGAAACATATATAGGAAACACGCCCCGTGTGGTTGCCGGGGGCCCCGTTTGGTCACGAGGCAAAGAATACGGCCACTGCAGATCCCTTTGGAGGGGTAGGCAGAGGGGTAGAATCCCCCCAAATTCATGTTCATTTTATTTTTTGTTCATGTTCATTAAAGGTCTTCATCATGATCCCTGCATTGTTTCAGGTGCTATCTCGCTCGCATCAAAAGAGCAGTGGCAGAAAAACAATAACGTGGCTCCAGCGTAAATGGAGTTTCTACGATAGAATTTGCAGCAACTCTGCAGTTCAGGGTGAGAAGGTTCTAGGCCCATTTTCCATATTTTATCTCGATGTACATGGAAGATGAGCCTGGCATGTTCATGCCTTTTAGGCGCCATATAACCTTTTCATGTGTTGGTGCGCCTTAAAACCCCAATTCATATAGGAAACATGTTTCTTGGGTTGGCCTCTATCATGTTTATGTTTTTGAATCACATCATACAAGTAGAGCGTCTACAGGCCCTCTTGTTTAAGGTTTCGACCATATATGGTAATGGTGGCCATCTTGGATGCCGTGCTGAACTAATTTTAACAAATCTAAAAAGCATTCATCTAAGAATCATTTGAAGCAAAAGTTAACGACGACGGACGAAGAGTGATCCCAACAGATCACCTTGAGCCTTCGGCTCAGGTGATCTAAAAAGCAAGTGAAACGTTTTTCTACTTGCTATTTTAATCAAGGTACTTGCACTAATAATTTAAAACCTTGATTCCTTTTAGAAAGATTGCTGTACATGTAAATAATGAAATGTTCACACTCAGATAGATGTAGGATTGTAATAATGTATAAATATACTTTTTATCCACCTACTAGTATTTAACTCAGATAAATATGTTCAGTGAATAAATGTAGACCTAGACCTTGTGGGTTTCCTTCATTACTTGAACAATTTAGCAAGTGCTAGTATTTTCTACTTGCAATCTGCAAAAATATACTTGCATTTAGCAACTAAGTGTTAAATTTGCACCCTGCAGCCACTGGGCCCCGTTGCACCCTGCAACCTCTGGGCCCCAAGGCAGACGTACGAGTTTAAAATAATAAAATAACTTGACATGTTGTTTTATATCTTTCATAGACAATTACATGTACATATACCAAGTTATGTGCACAAATATGGAAAAATCCCCCCCCCCCCCCCCCCCCCCCCCCCACCACCACCCCACCCGTGGGTATAAAAACTTGCTTATTACAAATGAATTAAATGTATATCCATTTAAAACATGATAGATTCATATAATATAAACAGTTTTTGCATTTTTTCTACAAAACTTGTTTAAAATTGATTGATTCAACATGTAATGCATTATAACAGTTGCAAAGAGACTTATGGAGAACACTATATCTTCTTCTCTCTATCCTTTATTATCTACTACCGAAATGAAAGCCTGTGTAATTGGTACTCCATGCCAGAAATTGCTAGCATACATTTTGTTACATGGACATGTGGTTACCTTTATTTTATGGAAATGACAATTACAAATATTGAGCTATAAAAGGACAGGGTTCTTTGTTTCTATATCGAGTGAAGGACAAAAAAACAAACTCTGACAAAATCCCCGCTGCAATACATGTATCTGATGTACACGGACAAAATTCCCCATGATTAATATCTTATATTTTGCCATAACAATCATACCTGTTAAGTTTCATGCATCAGCCATGAGACACATGCATTTTTGTGTTAAAAAATGCTCACTTACGCCCACACGCATACATTCTATGTTCTCACGCATTCTGAAAATGAACCCAAAGTCCCCCCAGTACTCTCAAACCAGCAAATGTTTCTTTTGTACTGACTGTTCGATCTACATCTACATGTTACGTCATTTCAATTTCACTTGACTATCACATGACGGTGGTACACGTAAGAAAAGAAAGAACAGAGTAATAGGATAGATAGAAAAAAGTACTTAGTAAAGGTAGAATCACAGAAAGTGATTGCCAAGCTACATTTTCGTCCCTTCATACCCAGACCTGTCCGGTTACCGTGGCGGCAGAGAAGTAAGTGTACTTCATCTGGCATAGCTTTGGGAATCATTAGGTCTTACTTGTAGCTGGCATACGGCCTAGTAGATGTGTTGAGATAGCCCCTGCTTGAAAGATACCAAGCTAGGGACTTCTACAACGGTGGATGGTAAGGAATTTCACGTCCCAATAGTACGGGGGAAAAAAACTGTACTTGTAGAGGTTTGTGGTGGCGGATATGTGTTGATATTTCCTGTTGTGGTGTGCCTTTGTTCGACTTGAGGCAAGTGTCAGGTACTGATCAGCGGGAATGTCTACAAGTTGTTGGCAATCTTGTAGAGCATGGTCAACTGTGCTTTGGTCCTTCTGGATTCCAGTGACTCCCACTTAAGATGTCCAACATGGAGCTGACACTGCTTGTCTTTCTATACCGATGTGTTGTATATCTAGCAGCCCTTCGCTGTACCATCTCTAGCCTGTGTACCTGATCCTTGGTGTGGGGGTTTCAGACATTTGAGCAGTATTCGAGGCCTGGTCTCATGAGAGAGAAATATGCTGCACTCTTTACTTGCTCATTGCTGATTAGGAGATTACACCGAAGAAACCCTAGGGCACTGTTCCCTTTCTTGATGGTCTGTCTATGTGGTGTTTCCACGACAGGTCCTTGGATATTTCCACTCCCAGATACTTTGTAACATCCTCTGTTGCAAGTACGTGTCCCTTGAGTGTATAGCTGGAGAAGATTGGAGACTTCTTCCTGTAAACTCTAAGGATGCTACATTTCTCTGGGTGGAAGGACATATCCCATGTTTTCTCCCACTCAGCTAATTTGATCAGGTCATCTTGGAGGATCTCACAGTTGCTTTCGGTGTTGATCTGTCGGAAAACTATACAGTCATCCGCAAAAACCTTGTATTGGACTGACCAGTGGGCGGCAAGTTGTTAATGAAAACTAGGAAGAGGATGGGACCTAGTACACTATCTTGAGGCACACCGCTGATGACTGGGACTGGGTCAGATGTTGCTCCATTGATTGTAACTCTCTGAGACCTGTCTGTCAGGAAGTCCCTGATCCATAACAGAGTGTTACCCCGGATTCTATAGTGGTCCAATTTCAGGAGAAGTCGTTCATGAGGGACTCGATCAAATGCTTTACTGAGTGAAGTCGAGGACTGCAAGGTCATTATGACATATTGTTTCCCTCTGTCTAAGCCTTTGGACAACTCATCCACCAGTGCCAGTAGCGGTGTCTCGCAGCTCCTCCTGGCACGGAAACCATGCTGACAGTCTGTCAGGATACGATTGTGTCCATGTGACGCATCATGTTATTGACTATGATGTGCTCTAGCAGCTTACAACAGATTGCATGTAAGGGAGACAGGGCAGTAGTTACCAGCTTTGTATCTAAAATTCCCCGGTATGACTGAAATGCGAAAAGGGCCCTTTTCGCGAAAAGGGCATTCAAACTACGAAAAGGGCCGGTTTTATGCAAAATGCATTTATATTGTTTGGTTTTGGTGATTTAAATGTGAAGAATGTGTAATTATACTAAGAATAAAATAAAAATATACTAAATAAATATTTTAGAAAGTCTTAATTCCTCAAAAATACGTATGTAAGTATAGCGACAATTATCAGCTACGAAAAGGGCTGGTCTGCGAAAAGGGCCCGTTTTATGCGAATTGCATCAATATTGGTTTGTTTTGGTGATTTAAATGTGAAGAATGTGTAATTATACTAAGAATATAATAAGAATATACTAAATAAAAGAAGAAAGAAAGTCTTAATTCCTCAAAAATACGTATGTGTAGCGACAATTATCAGCTACGAAAAGGGCTGGTCTGCGAAAAGGGCCCGTTTTATGCGAATTGCATCAATATTGGTTTGTTTTGGTGATTTAAATGTGAAGAATGTGTAATTATACTAAGAATATAATAAGAATATACTAAATAAAAGAAGAAAGAAAGACTTAATTCCTCAAAAATACGTATGTGTAGCGACAGTTATCAGCTACGAAAAGGGCCCGTCTGCGAAAAGGACTAGGACCAATGTGTTTAATGCATATTATCAGAATGATCACATTTCACATTGGTGTTAGTTTTGTTATTATGCATTAAGTATTTATTTATTTAATTATTATAAATATGTTTATGTTGGAAATGGAATATACCCTCATACGAAAAGGACATACACATTGTCTAATAAAATGAACTGTGATTTCAGCCTTTACATTATGCATCAAGTATTTATTTAACTTCTTTCTTTCTTTTTTAATATTGGCCTAAAATTATTCATCGTAAAGGACTGTACATTATACGAAAATGATATTCACATCTACGAAAAGGGACGCTGATCTACGACTTTACTACGAAAACTTTACAGTATAATGTCAATGTTGTTCACACCTTTGTTTGATCCTTGATTAGATTATAGCACATTCACTAATCGATCGGTAATCGCCCTGGTATCACCTGTATGTTTGCCTTGATTGGATTATCAAGGAGCATTACTTATCAACACTTACGTAATTATCACATGTATGATAATGATAATCATTTTTCAATATATGTGAATCAAAAGACAGAAAACCGGCTTAATTAAAACAAAAAGAAAGCCGAACTTCGAAGTAAGTATAAATCTCCGAGTTTTTATTATTTTAGTCATTATTCTTTCATTGTCATAGCTATATGTGAGATATCATTTCATATTATTCAAAGTGTTATAATGTTGGAATTGTATGCGTGTTCAGTGTGTTCTGACGAGTGCGATGACAACTGCATCTACTGTGAGGTAAGTGACCACATTCAAGTTGAAATTAACATATATATTACACATAGAAAAAGTACCCGGAAAATGTATTACAAAATCTAAGTAAAAAAATGTATGATAATGGACCTTAGGAAACGGCCGAGCACGACATGTTTAAATGTATTAAAATGATTTCTTGATATAGCTTTCAATCGTCCATCTTTAGGGCCACGTTAAAAACAGGCTAAAAACATATGTACAACATATATGAGGTTTGTCCAAACCTCCCCGTGGCTATCCTACACTGTACAGCGTAATTGTACAGAGTAGGGCGGATGATTCCAGACAGCGGCACGCCTTGCAGAGTCACTTTGTCCCAGACGGCCGCAAGACGTCCTGCCTGTTCGGTGGTCTGAACTGGAATTGTGAGATGTGATGGTTGGTTGAAATTATAATCTACACCAGTTATATATCATGTTAACTGGCTGTTACAGAATTCACTCAAACATTTAATTTGGTAATATGAGCACTGTTTATAATAACCTTAATTAATTTTTGCTTGTATTCCAATCACTCAACCACGTATGTCAAGAGCATTTTGATATTTGGATAAGTGTCAAAACTTCACACGAGTCATCTAGGTAATTTGAAATGTTAATTGCGATTGACACTTGAAGTTATACACGGGGTCATCACGATTATTTAAAAGTGACATTATACACGGATTTTTTTAAAAATATTATATATGTTTCAAAATATTATATATGTTTCAAAATAAGATTTTATTTAAATAAGCTCTTTATTATTCTACCGTAGGTTTAAATATGTTATTGTTGCAATATAATAAATTCATTATTCTACCGTAGGTTTAAATATGTGCAATATAATAAAAATATTATTTTAGATTTTATTTAAATAAGCTCTTCATTATTCTACCGTAGGTTTAAATATGTTAAATCATAGGTGCAATATAATAAAATTACATATAAATGTTGCTTTGTGACTAGTATGTGAATCGCCCAAATTATTCACTAATTACTTGAATCCGCACATTTGCGAAGCCGTGTGTCGATACGATTAATGACACGCGTCGCATCTACAGGTATTCCTTTGCTTTGCACAGAAGCGAGGTGTTAATAGGATTAACGACACGTGTTGATTGTGATTTTACTCAGAAGAAACTAAGTTGATAAATTGTTAGCAATAATGTAGAAATAAATGACTGAAAATTAGTTTAGGTAGACACTATTGAATGTAATGTGGAGAGGTTTACGAATGAAACTATACTTTACGGATTAAATAAATGAATTTAATGCCTTCGTTTATAACGAAATTGTTTATTTTTTATGTTAATACGAGAATAACGCACATAAGCCCTTAGGTACACAATTTAATAAATTTAATGTTTTATGTTATGTGGAGATACTAGTCGCAATTACAGGTATTTCTTTGCTTCGCACAAAAGCCAGGGGTTATTAGGATTAACGACACATGTTGATTGTGACTTTACTCAGAAGAAACTAAGATGCTAAATTGTTAGAAATAATGTAGAAATAATTGATGTAGATTAGTTTAGGTAGACACTATTTAATAAATGTAATGTGATTGTGAAAATTCAAATGTAATGTGATTGTGAAAATTCAAGCATGGAGATCATCAGTATAACGTTTTCTTCCGCAGACCTGTAATACATGGGCGCACTTCAGATGTCAGAATGTATCAAAGTCGGATCGTAAACTCTGGGGCGACAAGTCATTGTCATATTATTGTGTGTCATGTCGCTCAACAGAAGAAGGTTCATTTGACTATGTTAAGTGCATTGAAAGACTTGAGTCGGAGGACAACTCAACGAACACCAACAGCTGGTCGCAAGCCCGAACAGAGAAAGAGGAAACGGGCTGAACGAATTAAATAAGTTTAATAAGATACTTATTGTTAGAGTTTCTTTGAAAAGCACACATTTTTTTATTACTTTTATTGATGAAAAACAAAATTACATGAAACAAATCACTATATTACATAAACATATTTATAATAACTAGAACGGGCCCTTTTCGCAGCTGATAATTGTCGCTATACATACGTATTTTTGAGGAATTAAGACTTTCTAAAATATTTTATTTAGTATATTCTTATTTTATTCTTAGTATAATTACACATTCTTCACATTTAAATCACCAAAACCAAACAATATAGATTCACTATGTATAAAACGGGGCCCTTTTCGCAGACCTGCCCTTTTCGTAGCTGATAATTGTCGCTATACATACGTATTTTTGAGGAATTAAGACTTTCTAAAATATTTTATTTTGTATATTCTTATTTTATTCTTAGTATAATTACACATTCTTCACATTTAAATCACCAAAACCAAACAATATTGATGCACTTTGCATAAAACAGGCCCTTTTCGTAGTTTGAATGCCCTTTTCGCGAAAAGGGCCCTTTTCGCATTTCAGTCATACCCAAAATTCCCCATTCTTGAAGATGGCTGTGACATTCGCAGTTTTGGATACTCATGAAATCAATAGTTACAACTTTTTATTTCATGTGCATTAAATGTGATTAAAAACAATTATCATTTGACTTAAATGAATTCAATTGAAATGCATGATCATATGAACAATTTTGCGAGTTATATGTATAAGATAAATTCATGGAATTCAACCACAGAAGTCTCGGGCGTCAGTGGGGCTTTGCCATTTAGGAGAAGCAAGGAATAGCATCTCACTCTTGACTTCCATCGAATATTGGCAGCTATGTTACATTTCAATTTACTTGTAACGAAGGTGCCAGTAGTATCCGAATATATGAACATGTCCGAAATATATGTACAAACAAAAAAGAGTGAATAAACCATATCTGCACCTTATCTTTAAAGTTTAGAAATGCTAAAGAAGCATCTGTATTATCTGTTGTAACATCTTCACTCAAGGATTTGCCTACCATTATAGCAAATCAGTGAAGTAATACCGAGCAGAGCTCGGCCGGCACAGCCGGCCGACGATGATCGGCTAATGGTAACACATGTGCAAATGTTGAAATCGTACCTGGCTGGGCAAAAAAACTGTGTCGCACCGGAAGCGCCGCCATTGATGAAATTGTGTTCGGCAATTTCGGATTTTTTCCTCAAATCATCAGGGGATCAGTCTGTTTCACTTGGACGATTGTCTTTTTTCGCAGTTTGGAGTATTCGTACTAGTTCGGCTAATCCCGTCACAAGTAGTTACGAATGAAGCGATATTCATTAAAAGAATGCTTATCATTAGAAGTTGTTTTATTATTTGTTATTGGTTGTCAAAATTAAACTAATTCAAAATTTCAAAATTCAAAATTTCAAAAAATTTAAATTACAAAAAATTTAAAATTCAAAATTTAAAAAAATTAAAAAAATTTAAAAAATTTAATAAATTCCAATAATAAATTCCAATAATAATAATTGTTGCCTTTTAGGTTCGGTCGATATGTGTTGTATTTATCGACCTGAGAAAAGTGATATCGACCGAGGCGATAAATAGAGTTTAATAACCAGTGTTTTTGAGATACGGGAAATATCTCCCGAGATAGAGAAATGGCCCCGATATAAGAACGAGTGCGGAGCATGAGTTCTTATATAGGGGCCATTTCTCTACTGAGGGAGATAAACACTGGTTATTAAACTATATATTACATAATTTAAATAATTTTATTAATATTTCTAATAATTAATGCCTTTTTACACCAGGGAGATATTTCCAAGTAGAGCAAACGAGTAGATATAGCTTTTCTATTCCCAGTATTTCCTATACAAATCACGGACAAGTATGTAATATATACACATATCGACCTCACTAAAAGGCAATACTTTTATAATATTGTTGATAACAGGGTTGGCATGGAGGAGTTAGTCCAAATTTACCACAGTCCTGACATGACCAAACTTTAATACGAGAGGGAAATGATAAATGGTCAAGGGTGGGCCACAGCTTGTGAGATTGAAACTGTGTCTACCATTTTAGGCTACAACATCAATGTAACATGAGTTTGGTGCAGAGCAATATCAAATGTATTCTTTTTCAACCAATGAAGGAGAATTGTTATACAACTGTACAACCATTGACTTGCTTTTGAACAATAAACAGTTTCAAGTTCTAATGACGCTGAAAGTAGTAAAAGTAAAAAGCGAATATCACCCACCGAAAACACGCATGGCAACAAGAGCAAACATAATTCAGAAAATTATATTAGTACACCATATATTGAACCAAATAAGGACTCAAATTCCAACTCTAATATAACCAATGACATCCAATCTTTATGTAGGAAACTAGGAATCAAAACCTCTTGAAAACGAAACACAGTCAGAATCAAAGAAAAGGGAAATGAGAAATAAACGGGAAAAAAGGTATATTATCAAAACATATCAAATAAATGACATACCAGAAGCTGCACCATTACAGAAAGATGAAAATTCAACCTTGCTATGGATGCTATACTTGCCTTTGAAATAGAACAGATGTCGTACGTTTTTTCTAAATGCGAAATTTGTCTAGAAAGAAGAACTGAATTGAAAGTGTTCAATGACACTGTTTGTAGTAGCTGCCAAAAAGATATGTCTGATACAAAATAATTCTCTCTGGAAAACAATTTGAACCCAGGAAAGGTGCCTCTTGAGTTGAAAGAGTAAAAATAAGATAATTTTCAAAATTTGGTTTTTAAAAAAAATCACACCGTAAATACCTTAACTTTTACAATAAACTTGGTTGAACATCTATGATAAAGACGAAGCGTCTCCGTGGTTAACGACGTTGCATTCTAAACCTTCACCTCTCATCGCTGCGGGTTCGAATTCCACCGGGAGCTCGATTTGTAAGTGAGGAAGTGTCGATTCTTACGGATGACGGGAGGTTTACAGTACTGGTTCTACCCATGAAAAGTGTGTGGATGCCTCCAACACAAAAAAAATCGACCGTCATACTAGTATATAACCTTACATGTGTTGAAAATGACGTAAAACACCATACAAACAAACAAACTATGATAAAGATCGAGTTTGAGTTTACCACCTACCACAATTTAGAGGTGTGTCAAATGCCTAGGCCATTGCTTGGTCAGCTGATTTTGATGATCGAAATTATGAATAGTCAATTAATTTACTCATATGTTGATTGACAAGAAACATAAGATAGGTTAGTATTTTATCACAACAATATAGAATAATTATTAAGAGTAAACTATTTGGTTTACCAGTTAAATTTTACATGCGATCCGATATATCATGTATTAATTTTAAGAGCTCTGCTCGGTCTTAGGCAGTGCCTAAAATTCATATTAAGTCTCTTATTACTTCACTGAGCAAATGGAAGAAATATATTTTATGTTTTCTCTCGCTAAAAATTATTAGTCGCTTAGACATAGACAAAATAGTTATAATTTGTTTAAAAAATCTCATAATTCGTTATGCTCATACCTCTCTAAAATATTTTATAAATTTCACAAAATATGTAAAAGTAATCTATCTGTTTTATTAAATGTATGGAATAATTATTTTTATTTGTTTGATGATATGAGCGACAATGTTTTGAAAAAGACGCTCCAAATTTAAAAGAAAGTTTTACTGCCAAACATGAATTCATCTGGTCATGCTAATAGTAGGTTTAGGTCAATTATTTTTTGGTGAATCACTGATTAGCCTAATGTAGAAGTTCTGTGATATTTCTCTGTATCTGTATGGTTACGAAGTAGGACCAATACTGATATATAACCTCGGGGAGAGTGCGCGAGTGCGCGAGCTTAGTAACCGACTGTTGGAAAGGGACGATTTGAATCCCTCAATTGTTTGGGCGCTGATAGTGTTCTAATGATGATGATTTCTAAGGTTTAAAGTCCCTCTACCATATGAGCCCCCGGGAAGAATCCCCCGTTGGCTCGGCATTATGTCTGGACTATTGCGTGAGTGATTGTGTGTAGTGCTATGTATCTATCTACAGTCTACTTGAAGCAGATATAGTGCTGCCACACTGGAATACCACGCCATAGTACGTGATACCCCACCCAGACACATTATTCTGACACCGGGTTGACCAGACGGTTTTTGACCAGACGTAGTACTACCCATTATTTGCTTGTCAGGCATGGGTTACAAGTAACTACTCCATTTTTAAAGTCTTTGGTATGACGCGGTCAGGGGACTCGAACCCACGACCTCCCGATTGCAAGGCAGACACTATAACCACTACACCACAATGCTTCGGTGATAGTGTTCTCGTCCAGGTGGTTCCACTTAATCACTGTTTTTACGAAGAATGAGCATCATCAAAACAACTGACCAATCAGTGACCAGAAATAAGATATGTATGATACATCCTGGTAGGTGATAAACTCGGTCTTTGTCCTTGATGTTCAACCAAGTTTACTGTTAAAATTAAGGTATCTACAGTGTGAGTATTTTAAAACCCTTCATATTACAGGAACATTCATGCAAATTGATTCAATATATGTACCTTTAAAAATCAAATTCTGAAAATTATCGTCTGTTTACTCTGCCAAAGATTTTTATTTTACTACAGTATAGAACCTAAGGATAAAAACCGAGTAATACACATTTTATCACCTACTGAAAATAAGATAAAATCTCAACATCTCTGTAATGGAAAATTATGAATTGGTCAGTGTTGGCGTTATCTATCACAAAGCACTTTGAATTGTTTGTTACTTGTCGCCCAATAATGTTTTTAGATTCAAAATCTGAGAATTGCTTAGCTTTTATAAGTCTTTTAGGACTTTGACTGACTAAAAAACCATATGTGTCTATTGCCGGTACCATACCCCCCACTATCTTGTATAAGTAGACAACTCGGTTGAATTCACATCTATGCTGAAGTGTCAGTAGGTCGAGATCTTGCAGCATTTCTGTATTGCTCTGAATGTGGCTGCAGTATACAAACGTCTCTAATCTATGCATTGTCTCATAAAAAAAATTTGGCGTCTGACTCTGGGTAGGTTACTAGGTATATACACGTCTACGAACGGCAAGACGATTTTTGATATGTGCCATCCTCCGTCTAGGGTGCATCTATAAACGTCCGTGCTTGCGTATGTAAAAAAAAAGCACCCAAAGATGTCAGTTAAGGATTTTCATTGCAGAGATGTTGAAATTGTTATCTTACTTCCAGTAGGTGATACAATTTGTGTTACTCGGTTTTTATCCTTAGGTTCTATAGTAAAATAAAAATCTTTGGCCGAGTAAAAAGGCGATAATTTTCAATATTTTGATTTTGAAAGATACATATATTGAATAAATTTGCATGAATGTACATGAAATATGCAGGTTTTTAAAAAAAAATCACACTGTAGATACTTTAATTTTAACTGTAAACTAGGTTGAACATCAAGGATAAAGACCGAGTTTATCACCTACCAGAATGTATTAGGTATGTCTTATTTCTGGTCACTGATTGGTCAGTTATTTTGATGATGCTCTATCAAAATTATGAATTTGGCAGAGTACTTCCTGTGAAACTGAAAATTCATTTTGGCTAATTTTATGAAATTAATGATAACGCAACAAATTGATTTCCATTATACAAAACATATATAAGAGCAAAATTAATGAAGAATAAAAAAAGTGTTCTAAAAATGTTACCATTTATGTACAATCTGACATTATAATATACCATTTTTTGTGCATCTGCCTAGAAATATCCACAACCTTAAACTAAAAACAAATAACATCCATATAATCCTCTCAGTCTTATCAAGGGAAGTTGAAATCCATTTTTTTAAAATTTATTTCATTTTGGCTCAAATTTGACCAAACACAGAGGTGTCTCCCAGCAATATTACATATGTACATGTGTTACTGATCATGCTTGAAAAATGAGGTGCCCAGTAGGTAAACAGATGTGTGTATTCAGTCAATAGTAGTGTGCTTGACCATGCATACATTGCAATTACCTTGGCTAACTTACCTGTATTATTATGTCACCATAATGTAAACCTTCAGGAACCTCTATACTTTGTGTATTAAATTGTCACCCCATTATGGTCACTGGAAATTGATTTTGGGAATGTGTTCATGTACAATATTTGTAAAGTTTTAAGTGATTGGTATACACATTTAAAAAATGGATTTTCAGCTGCCCTAGATAAGACTTTGAAGATTACATTGCTATTGATAATATTTAATTTGCTTCTCTGAATATTAATGTGTGGATGCAGGAAAATGGCAGTTTTTTTATTTAAAACAATTACTAAACTATTGCATTTTTTCTATTGATTTCTTTCCCTGTATATGCTATATATATATATATATAATAAATAATGAAAGTACTTGATTTAATGCCCTAACTTGTGCTTAAAATGCATATTGCATCGAAATGGTTTTCATTGTCACAGGTTGGATATCACCAATTCAAATTGCTGAAGTACCTTAAATAAGACTAGGCATCAGGGGGTGCTTCTTTTTTACGCAAGTGTACGCATATCGGTCAAGTCTCATGCATAATATGAGCTGAGCGTGAGACACACATTTTGTGTCAAATCATGCTCACGCAAACATTATACGTTTTCATGCACAAAGCAATTCTAACAATTTGACTGAACGTTGCCAAGACAGCACTTTTTACAAAAATTAGATTTTTCCCAAAGATATACACCCAAATGGGGACAGTGTTTTTTAGCTCTACTGATCAGAGATCAGCAGAGCTTATGCCGTGGTGCGGTGTCCGTCGTCCGTCTGTCTGTCCGTCCGTCCGTTAACTTTTTTTTTGTAGCGACTACTCCTCTGAAACTACTCAATGGATTTTCATGAAACTTTACAGAAATGTTGCCCATGAAGTCTAGTTGATCCTAGCAAAAATTCATGTAGATGTGAAATCCAAGATGGCCGCCAAATCTAAAAATAGGTTTTTAAAAAACAAGTTTGTAGCGACTACTTCTTGAAAACTCTTAGGGATATTGCTATGGGACTTTTTCTAAAATGATCAGCATGACATGATGTTGGTCCTTGTCGAAAATCGTTTTGATTCGACGTTAAACATGGCTGCCAGTGGCCATCTTTGTTTACATAGAGTTATATAATGAAAACTTGTAGCGACTACTCCTCTGAAACTACTTGACGGATTTTCATGAAACTTCACAGGAATGTTGCTCTTGATGTCTAATTGATCCTAGAAAAATTTCAGGTCGGCCGGAAATTCAAGATGGCCGCCACGGCTAAAAATAGATTTTTAAAAAATAAGTTTGTAGCGACTATTTCTTGAAAACTATAAGAGATATTGATATGGGACTTTTCTAAAATGATCAGGATGACATGATGTTGGTCCTTGTCGAAAATCGTTTTGATTCGACGTTAAACATGGCTGCCAGCGGCCATCTTTGTTTACATAGAGTTATATAATGAAAACTTGTAGCGACTACTCCTCTGAAACTACTTGACGGATTTTCATGAAACTTCACAGGAATGTTGCTCTTGATGTCTAATTGATCCTAGAAAATTTCAGGTCGGCCGGAAATTCAAGATGGCCGCCACGGCTAAAAATAGATTTTTAAAAAATAAGTTTGTAGCGATTACTTCTTGAAAACTATAAGAGATATTGATATGGGACTTTTTCTAAAATGATCAGCATGACATGATGGATATCCGAGTCGAACATTATTTTGATTCGACGTTAAACATGGCTGCCAGTGGCCATCTTTGTTTACATAGAGTTATATATTGAAAACTTGTAGCGACTACTCGTCTGAAACTACTTGACGGATTTTCATGAAACTTCACAGGAATGTTGCTCTTGATGTCTAATTGATCCTAGCAAAATTTCAGATCGGCCAGAAATTCAAGATGGCCGCCACAGCTAAAAATAGATTGAAAAAAAATAAGTTTGTAGCGACTACTTCTTGAAAACTATAAGTGATATTGATATGGGACTTTTTCTAAAATTATCAGCATGACATGATGGTTATCCGAGTCGAACATTATTTTGATTCAATGTTAAACATGGCTGTCAGCGGCCATCTTTGTTTACATAGAGTTATATAATGAAAACTTGTAGCGACTACTCCTCTGAAACTACTTGACGGATTTTCATGAAACTTCACAGAAATGTTGCTCTTGATGTCTAATTGATCCTAGCAAAATTTCAGGTCGGCCGGAAATTCAAGATGGCCGCCACTGCTAAAAATAGATTTTCAAAAAACAAGTTTGTAGCGACTTCTTCCTGAAAACAAAATCAATCAGTAGAGCTTCAAGGTCATTGACCTCTTGTTTTATGTGTTTTGTGAATGCAGCCTGTGCCTGTGCCATTGTGAAAAATAGCGTTATTTTTCTAGAAATTATGAAATATTATAACAAAAGAGAAATAAACTTCTTTCACCTTTATTTTCACAGTTTCATATCCCTTGGTTTTAAGTTTCATTTTTGGTAAATACAGACTAGTTTTGACACCAGCTTATATTAAGACTAGTATCCTTACTGGTCTGTATTTACCCCAATATGTATTTTTTTCAGATTGTGAATTTTTTGGATATAATTGTGAAAAAAGGATACTTTTGGGAAGGATACTTTTTGGAATTGTGAATGGGGCCGAATTTCGCAAATTAGGCATAAAAAAAAACACTGGGGGAGATTATGTTTTTATAAAAACAATGCCTTTTAAATCATCAAAATCGAACAATATAAGAAAGTTATCACAATTTAAAACCCAGCTATCAATAAATGTTATCTGTCAAATTGCCGTGATGTCAATAAAAGTGTATTGAGATGCTACATACATGTACAACTCTCTACATAATGTGTATGCATTTCAATGCAAACGTGTTAACGCACAAAGGCATATCTATTTATAGAAATGATGTTAATTTAATCAAACAGAAATGATAAACATATTTCTTTCCATTGGTTGCTGAGATATTTAAGTTCAAAGTTCACCTATAATCAGCGGTCAATCACCAATTAATGAATTTGTTGTTTCTTCCCCGCAATTTTTGTTTCATTGTTTTTCCAGGCCTGCTTTTTATGAATCAGAAATTATTTTTAAAAAAGTCTTCAGCTAGACAGAGATATACGAAAATTAGTGAGGTGCCCCAACACCGCATTTTAAAAATGGCGCCGTCCAAGAATTTACGAAATCAATAGTCCGATCTTTACGGCTTGTTTGCTGAAGAAATATTGATTATTTTATTAATTACTTCATTGTCATTGGTAGAATGAACTTAAGGACTATTGGTCAGCCATCTTTGAAAAAAAAATCCAAAATGGATGGGGTATGATTAATTGAAATTTTCATCCAAATGCATATGATAGGCATGAACATTGTCAATGATATAATAGATGACATTAATGCAACACTATTGATGTGAACATAATATCAGAAACAATATTTATTTGGCAGAAATAGTGCCCTTTATATTCGAAAAGTTTAGTGCAAGTTTACTCTAAGATGTTTTGTTTTTTATGTTAAATACATTTGTCCATAGAATTGTCCATTTATCTAAAAATGGCACACGAGACATCATTTCTAAATTAAATACGGCATGTTATCACATAATCCACATTTCAAAGTCAATCATTGTAAAAAAAAACAAGCTATTCTTTCAATGGCATGTACTTTCAAAATAATCTCAATGCTATAGTATCACTGTAGGGATCCGTACACCGGATCTTGGTCAAGACCCCGTTCACTAGTACGGAGTTTTGGTCAGCCATGTTGTAGAAAACGTGCGGATAACAACAGCAAAGGTAGGTTAACCACGTTTTTCTCCTATTTTTGTTCATGTATATGAATAATCAGTATTGCTATATGTTGCGGAAACATTTCACCGTTCAAATATTACCGTACATTGTAGACATATTACTTTAAATGCTACAATTCGGATCAAAGAAAAACAATTGCCGGTGCTGAAATTCGCCCAAAGTACCCTTCAGCAATAAATATCTCATTAATTTTCAAGTTAATGAAAATTTTGAATTGGCAGATTTATTTGTTTTTCCAATATACGTGCATGTTCAAAATTTCAGCATCATTCATCCGAAATTGGCCTAGATATGAATCGAAACAGCGTAGCTAATTCATATAAAAAGACGCTGATTTGTGTACGGAGTCTTGTCCATGTATTGTACGGGGTTTTGCAATGCTAAGATTGTTTTCGCTGCTCTGCACTGATGTTATTTACTTATATTTGTAGTAATTCGTAGACATTA
Organism: Cyrtodaria siliqua; assembly: GCA_037043455.1. NCBI lineage: Eukaryota > Metazoa > Mollusca > Bivalvia > Adapedonta > Hiatellidae > Cyrtodaria > Cyrtodaria siliqua. The sequence goes on from JAWPHD010013259.1 coordinate 24,226, forward strand.
TTTAGGTCCTATATGTCTTATACCATTTTGTATCGTTAAGACGAAAAAAATGCAGAAAACTAAAACTTAAAAGGGGTAATTCTTGAGAAAGACTCCGTACTTATTCCAAATAACTACATGTACTACAAACTAAGTCCAGACGTATATTATTGTCTGTTAGAATTGATACAGTTGTCCAATTTTAGCTCATTGTGACCACAGTTAACGTCATATAATTATTTTTTCTCATTTACAACAATCCATTACATTGGTCAATGTTTATTCAACTTAGAATGAGGTAATTGCTTTAATCCGCGAATCTAAGGAATCATACAAGTCAAAACTTATATCCCAGTTAACTGATAAATCAATCCCCCCGGGTAAATGGTGGCGTATAGCAAAATCGATCTCTAAATTGACAAAGTAACTCAGCCAAACTTTCCAATAAAAATAACGGTCGTATTTTAATACATCCAGTAGACAAAGCAAACGCATTGAATTATTCCTTTTCTGCAACATCTCATATTGAACATGAACCGGAATTACCTACTTTTCATAATCGCACTGACAATAAAATGAAAGACTTTATTATAAATGAAACGGAAGTAATTGATCAATTGAAAATCTTGAAATTATCGAAACCTCCAGGCCCAGATATGATTAGCCCAAAGGTGTTAAAATTAGTTTTAAATAGCATCGCTGCTCCATTGACGCGACTTTTTAATCTGTCTTTGTCCACTAGAAAAGTACCATACCAATGGAAACAGGCGAATGTAACTCCTATTTTAAGGGCAAGGGAGAACCTGACATGCCGGGCAATTATAGGCCTATATCCATTACCAGTATTATTTGCAAATTGATGGAAAAAATCGTATTTAAACACTTGTTCAACAATATCAAAACGAATAAACTTCTGTGGAAATACCAGGCAGGCTTTCAACCTAGAGACTCTACAGTAAATCAGCTCATAGAAATATATAATAACATAATAAGCAACCTCGACGCTGGGAAAGATGTACAAATTATATTTTGCGTTTGACAAAGTATGGCATGCTGGGTTGCTTTTTAAATTAGCTAAATATGGTATCAATGATTCATTATGTAACTGGATACATAGCTATCTCTCTGATAGGCAGCAAAAAGTAGATGGATTTTCTTCAAGCTTCAGTACTTTAGATGCAGGTATTCCGCAAGGCTCTGTTTTAGATCCGTTTCTATTTCTGCTTTATATAAATGACATCACAGATGACTTATTGAATGATGTACGGTTATTTGCTGATGGCACTTCTCTTTTTGTTGTAGTTGATAAAAACCCAGTAGAATGTGCCAACTCTCTTACAAATGATCTTTGCAAAATATCTGAATGGTCAAAAAAATGGGCTGTTACATTTAATCCTCAAAAAAACAAAAGCCTTGTTTGCACTAGAAGAAACTATAACCACCCACCAGTCTACTTTGATAATGATATAGTACAAGACGTAGCGTCACATTGCCACCTTGGATTAACAATTCAGTCCAATGCAACTTGGTCGCATCATATAGAAAATATATACGAAAAAGCATGTGCACGATTTAACATTCTAAGAATGCTTAAGTACAAACTTGACAGACATTCTCTATTGAAAATATATATCGCCTTTATAAGACTTATACTTGAATATGGAGATTCAGTATGGGATAACTGTACACAGGGAGAATCTGATCTATTAAAGAGCGTCCAAGTTGAAGCAGCACGAATAATAACAAGCCTCAGATGCAATTCCTCTAGATCATACTTATATACTGAATTGAACTTAGAAACATTAACAAAAAGAAGAAAAGATCATAATCTTGTAACTATTTACAAAATAATTTATGGCATAAGTCCAGATTACATGTATAACTTAATCCAGAAATACTAACCTGTAAACAATAATTATAACCATCGAACTTCATGATTAAACTTACGTCTCCCTCTTTGTCGTACAACATCATATCATAACAGCTTTCTGCCGAGTACAATTAAATTGTGGAATACTTTACATTTAGACGCTAAAAATGCACCATCTGTTGAACAATTTAAGCATAAACTTAAGGCTATTGAACATAGGACTGACAGTCCATATCACTATAATAAAGGAAATAGGAATGATAACATCATCCATTGTCAATTAAGAAATAACTCAAGTAATCTAAATACGCATTTATTTGACCACTTCTTGACAGATTCAGCAGTATGTCCGAAATGTGGCAATCCATGTGAGGACAATACTCTTCTTTTTTTTCAACTGTCCACTGTATAACCAATTCAGAAATGACTTACTTGATACCCTAGCCAATCTTGTTGATGTCACGCATATCAACATTGACTTGATACTGAATGGCAGTTCCAATCTAGACGATACTACTAACTCAGAAATTGTACTTATCGTCCACAAATACATCAAGTGTACCAGGGGATTTTCGTAGAATTATAGATGTATGTATATGTATGTATATACTATTGTATTTTCAGATATGTTTTGTCGCAATGCTAGAAGTTTTTTTTATATATTATCATCTTTCTTCCTTTTTTATTGTAATTTTTATTTTTTTGTTTGTCTGTTTTCTCAGTTATCTTAAATTCCAAAATTAACTATTGGTTACAGAAACTCATACTAAAACCATTATATTTTGTAATAATCGGTACATTTTTATATATATTTCGTATTGGATTCCAGTATGTTTTTCTTTCTGTTGATTTTTTTTTTCTCACTTAAATTCTTTCTGACAATACAAAGTGTTAATACTAAACAATCACGGTACACATGTTTCAAAGATTCTAAGTTAATTGTCAAACCAATATATGCAAACTACTACATTTCCACATTTTATGTTATGTTTGATATGAATTTATTGTTTATATGTACCTTGATATGGGAGAGGTCTTACATAGGCATTGCCTGTTGTCCAATCCCATTCAGTACTTGAATAAAATGTTGTTTAAATAAAGTATTATTATACGTCCCACAGGCGTTAAAAATCCTTACTGTATTTTTTCAAACAGTTTGCCTGTCAGGTTAAAATTAATTCTCTGCCCCATACTGACATCTAAACTATGTCAAACTTTCCTAAGCATGTTAATAGGAAATGTAAAATTGATTCTTAAACTACATTGACAACACATGATATAGATAACGGCATGGGTTAATATTAATTATCTATAAAGCTCGCATGATTATATCTGTTCAAGGAAATCTACGTTGATTCAGTTCTAATGACTGTTTACAAACATTCAATGAATGTTTTATGTATTACATGTAAAACAAGTACCATTAAAACCATATATAGTTTCATACAATATATTTAAAGCAAAACTCCGTACAGTAAAAAGAGAATATTTGCAGTACTCCGTACACAAGTGCCCAAGACCCCGTACACAAACAATAATTTTGTTTCGATTCATATCTCGGTCAATTTCGGATGAATGAAGTTCAACATTTGAACATGCACGTATATTGGAAAAACAAATAATTCTGCCAGTTCAACATTTTCATTAACTTGAAAATTAATGAGATATTTATTGCTGAAGGGTACTTTGGGCGAATTTCAGCACCGGCAATTGTTTTTCTTTGATCCGAATTGTAGCATTTAAAGTAATATGTCAACAATGTACGGTAATATTTGAACGGGGAAATGTTTCCGCACCATATAGCAATACTGATTATTCATATAAAATGAACAAAAATAGGAGAAAAACGTGGTTAACCTACATTTGCTGTTGTTATCCGTACGTTTTCTACAACATGGCTGACCAAAACTCCGTACTAGTGAACGGGGTCTTGACCAAGATCCGGTGTACGGATCCCTACAGTGAGTATGGTGGCACTGACGAGTTTTAATTGTCAAACTATTATAAATGGCAACTATATTTTTGGATGTATTAAACACAACTGAGTGACTGTTGTGAATAGAAACATGGCAACACAAGAGTAATTTATGCCTATAATACGCATTTGGATGAAAATTTCAATTAACCATACCCCATCCATTTTGGATTTTCTTTTCAAAGATGTCTGACCAATAGCCCTTAACTTTATTCATCCATGGTATTTTAAAATTCAGATGTTATACCTTTATTTTCTAAAAAAGCATTTGAAAATGATAACTTTTACATTATGACAGATATAAATAGCAAATGCGCAGAGAGTGTTGTCCTTGTTATTGAACGTATGTTTTATACCAAAACTCAATAAAGTTTAGTATAGTTAACCAGGATTTCTCAAAGTCTGTATCGCTTCCATATATGGTGTGACTTAAATGAATTCAGTTAAAATATATGATCCTATGAAAAGGTATTAAGAGTATACCTCTATGATAAAATTCAACCAAAGACCATCTTGGGTTCGGTGGTTTCACCCCACTGACAACCTAACCAAGGATCAACCACCCCTTGGGCACCAGCTCACTCTTTCATTGTTCCTTGACAGCTATACATCAGGGATCATCAAGGTTCTGGAAATACGGTTGCCCGATGCTCCGAGAAAGTGGATTTTGGGTGCGGGCATGTGACCTTTGCAAATCTGGTTGCCCGCCATTTGCCTGGCTGGACGTTTCCATTCTAGACCAAATCAAGTGGCAAACTAGCCTTATCAGCATTTGATAACTGAACAAAGCTGGCCACTGTTATTCGCCGCGAGCGAGTGATTGTTAATAAGATTAAACAACTTTCGGTACAATCAGCATTCTTGCACCAGGCAGCTTAATCAGTGTCATTATTCCAATAAACAACTAATTAACCCACACGAGCATTTCACACCGTTTATCCTGACATGACTGTCAGACGTGTGTTGATCCTCCAATGAAATCGCGGCAATCATGTCCGTGACCTTCCAACCATAAACAAAGCTACTAGCAGAAACTTTTCCAAGTAATCTCGGTACGTAAGTTGGACCTTCCATCAATCAAAATATCGAAAACTCTTTCTCAATTTGCAAATTTAATGTGTCAAAAAATAATCATTGACAGACCCGCGCGTGACATTATGTTTTTGTTTAGATATAATTCTAGTTGAAGATTTTCGTAATAAAAATGCATAATTTTTTTTACTCGAAACACTCGTTTATCAATGCAATTTAATGAGGTATTTTGTGTATTTCATTGACGTAATCTATAATTAAACGTATATGGAAGTGCACACTACACAAGCAGGGATGGAAACTAACTTTTAAAGCTTGGTTGCCCAAACGGGCAACCATCTTCTGGATTTTGGTTGCCCAGCTGAAAATTTATGAGCCCAGATTTTCTGTATTTTTCTTTTCGACACACTAACAAACACATTAACAAACATGATTTTAACACAGATTTTACTTTATTTAAGCCAAACAAAAAAAAAGGTGTGTTTCCTATTGCATGCTCTAGGGTCGGTAGGTAGGCATATTTATATTCTATAGTTCACTACAGTCTGATCATGGCCATTACAGTTACTCTGGCATGGTATATATTTCACTCTTTTCCTGTGAAAAATTCCCCTCTTAATATCTTTTTTATATATATATTAGAAAAATGTTAAACTACAATACAGGAAAACAGCATACTTTTTGCAATTCACCTTCCTGAAGGCCCTAAAAGCTGACTAGTGCCCTTAAAGATTCGTTATTTGTATAACATCAAATACCGTAACGTTCGCGCTCCGTGAAATTAAAACGGGAGCCGCATTTTAGAATGTCCCAAAACGGAAATGCGTCAATTTCCCAATATCCGGTTGACTTAAATTGCATTTCATCGTCGAATAAACAGAGTTGCGACTATTTACTGCATTTAATCGCTTAATAAACTATGTAAGAAATATTTTCTTTGTTGTTGTTTTCTACTGAAATGTTATTCATCCCGCATTGACGAATAATGCCGATGAAATCGACTTTAGCTTGTCGAAAAAGCTAGTCGCCCGGGCGGACTACCGACTTATGAAATCTACTCGCCCAGCTTGAAATTTAGTCGTCCCGGGCGACCGGGCAACCGTTAGTTTCCATCCCTGCACAAGTTGCAAATCTTTGCAATATGCGCATGTCATGTTTTTTTGCAATTTCAAAAACAATCACGGAACCTTTTCTTCAAGTTCTGAAATTTCACGTTTGATAAATAAGCTTACTACTACTATTTCTGAAACAATTCCTAGGGAAAACTTTGTGCATGCCTCTTGCTTTCATCTATTTCCCTTTAGTTCAAATACAAAGGCGTAGTAACGTTACAGATATTGAGGGTGAATATTCTTAATATTTTTTTGTCATTTCTTTCCTCGTCACACATTTAAAATGAACAAAATAGCTTCTTTTTTTCTGTCAACTGGTTAATTGTACACACTGTGATATTAAAAGTACCATACACAAGCTGCCAAGCAAATGTTTTGGGTGGTCATCACATAATGGTTTGGGGTGTGTGGGGTGGGGGGGGGGGATGGAATAAAATGTGTTTGTATATTGTCACCTTCATCATTTAAGTAAAGCAAATATTTAATCGACACAAAGAAGGAAATGCAAGAGTTTGATTTTTTATATGAATAAATATAATGTATTATTAAACTAATACACTACAATACATTTTCCATTTCTTTTCCAACAAATTATAATGGTCCAAATTATGCAGCGGTTTGTCCCGTTTAACACGCATCACACAAATAATCGTACAATGCCAATTTTTAGGGCAAGTGTTCTTAAATGTGGGGCAGGTGACAATATGGGCAGGGCAAGTGATTTTTCAGAATATTTGTGGAACCCAACCCTGTACATACAGACGTTTCTAGATGCACATTCTGATGTCTCATTGCTTTTGACCAAAAAACAAGTGGTCATTTTCAGACCACACACCGTACTACTCGTTTAAAAACTAATATCTCAAATAAACCACAACAAAACTCTAAATAAACGCGTTAATCAATTAATAAATAATCTTCAACTGAATATCAAATTTATGACACCTATGTGTTGCCATTCAAACAATGCATAGTACCTAGATTTAAACTAATGTATTTTTGATCAGAATGTTTTAGTGTGAAATTGATAACAAAATAATTAATTTTTCACTTGAGGTAAATTGTAGTTATAAAATTCAGTGTATCACTTTAAATTGACTGTTACACACATAACGTCGGAGGACAGCGCATATCAAAATCGTCTCGCCATTCAAAGACTTCTATTTTATGCACTAGTCTATGAACTGACACTTTCATAAAACCTATCCTTCCTTAGGTACTAAGACAGTAGGATGCTAAAACTCTAGACATGACCCAACCGAGAATAGAACCCAAGTGTGCTATCCCTTAGACTTTTGCAACTAAACCATATACAGGTATAGACAACAACCATATTTTGGAATACAGCGTTATTTCTAAACCATATATCTAAAACCCCTGATTATAGGTAGAGACCCGGAAATTTCGTAGCGAGGTTTCTGAGAACATCATGCAATGCCTGCATAAACAACCACCTTATTATACCCCCGTTTTCACAGAGTGAAGTGGGGGCTATATATGTATAGGAATCACGTCCGTAACGTCCCGCCGCGACCCGTCACATTTTTGTCGCGTTGCGTAACACATTTTTGATACTTGCATATCTCAGACACTTTTGAATGGATTTTCCCTAAACTTCATGTACACATAAAAACTGATGAACTTATGTCCCTGCACATCACCAGTCATTGATTGTCTAAATAATTACAGAATTATGGTCGTTCGTTTGACTTAGAATTTTTTACTAATATTGTATAATGAAATGTTTACACATTTTTTTCTCAAACATTTTTCGGATTGATTGTTCCCAGACTTCATGTACACATAACAACTGATGACCTTATGTCCCTATACATCACCCGTTATTGATTGCCTAATTTATTACAGAATTATGGACCTTTGTTTGACTTAGAATTTTCCACTCTCATATTGTATAATGACCTGTTAACACATTTTTTCTCAAACATTTTCGAATTTCGTGGTATCAGTATTGTAGACCTCACCGCCATCCTTAAAAATTGACACTTTCTCACAAGTCGAGCTCCAGATGGCGGATGCGCTTTTTTGGGAGGTAGGTGGTCATCCACTCAGACACTTGGGTTTTCTCCAGTTTATTCCAATATTAAGACCACTCTAGCACTGTCATCTGTGCCATCAACACATCAACAGAGATTTGTATAAGTTCTGTAGCTTGTTGCAAAGTAAAATTTTATAAAGTTTATACTTTTGTTTATATAAATAAATATTTCACAGATTAGAATTGTTGTCATAATTTTTTTCACTCATTCAGATGAAAGAAAGTATGAAGATGGAACTGGCTCAGACAGTGCAGCCACAAATGATATGCTTACAGATTTAGTGGAAGATCAAGACCCTACTGAATCAAACATTGAGGTTTCACAGTTTTCAAAGAGAAAGCGCCTTCATATGGGCATTTCAGAATGTTTTGCTCACTTTCAAACAGAACCGGGTGCTATGCCATTGGCCAATCCAACAGCTATGAGACCACAGACAGATCCAAACAGAAGGTTGTACCCTATTGTACGAAACAAACGACGGAAAACAGATGAAAGAGAAAAGCAGCACGTGGAGAAGACTCTTACATCTTCGTTACAGGATCCTTATCCAACAGGACCAGTACCATGTGCCACTGGTACTAGGGGTGGTGCCAGTGGGTTTTCCAGCTCACAAGGCTTTGTTTCAGCATCAAACATGTATAATATTGCTCAGAAGTCTGTGATGCCAAGTGACAGTCATAATTCTGGTATTGGTACAAACAATTTAATGGGTCAGACATATCATACAAGTCAAAATAAAAGAGGCAGAAGGCCAATCAAACAAATAATAAACCAGGGCAGTATTTTAGATTTCTTCCAGTCGAGCAAATCAACGACTAGCAGCGATTCAGAAAAAATATCTAGTCAAGAAGTCCAGAAGTCAGCGTCACCAAGAACATTAGTGTATTCCCCAATCAAGAAATTGGACAATTCTGATGCAATCTACATTAGTGATAGTAGTCAGAGTCCAACGAGCATTTCATCGCAAAATTCTCAAGGTCGGCGACCAAAGGACAATGGTAGTTCCGTTGTCAAGCAGTTGTTTGATGCTCAGAAGAAAATAGATTTAAAATCAAAGCAACTCACTAAGGGCAAATCAAAGCCTGTTGTGAAACAGTCGAGTTTTATAAAAAAGAAAGAGTTAACTAACATCAAAGATGTGATTGCTAATCCAAGCATTGACAATATCAGAAAATCTCAAAGCAAGGAAACATTTTCTGACAAATATGGGCTCCTCGGTTCAGGATCTTGTCCCAAAGGTGAAGATCTGAAGATAAATCACTTTGAGAGACTTCCACCCGAAGTGTTGGAGAATATCTTCTGCCAGCTTCCAATGTTGGACTTGTGCCTGAATAGTAATCGGGTCTGTCTGCAATGGAACGAGATCATCGCTGATGAAAAGGTAATACAGTCATTTAATTTTAAAGCAATATGCTAGCATTTTACATGTATTTCAGAACCAGTTGGTACTATCATTTACGGTAGATTAATCCAGTTGGAGAGTTCAGAATGTTAACACTGACATGTACCGGTACATGGTGGTCATGATTGTTAGCCGATTAAATATTATATTTCACAAACGTTTGAAAAAGCATATATATGTCAATTCTGTGATTATAGAAGAGGGAAAAGAAGCTTGAATATATAAAAAACTAGTGTACATTGAATGATTCAATCGTTTGATGGTATCATTAAATTAAACAGACATATTAACTATACATGATTCAACAGGAAATATCCTATGTTTTTTCCTCTACAGTTTGTGCCCTGGAAGAAGTTGTACCACAAACTGAAGAAGGAACTGGGCAGAAACCGTCGGGATGTTCAGGCCATAATGCACAAAAATGGAATGCGCCGACGGGCAAACTATCTCGACTCACTTATAAGGTTTGACTAACAAAATATGTTTGCAGAAGTTTAAGTCCATACTCTAGAAACCATATAGTATCTTTGGCAATGGACACATAAACTTCTCTGAAAAAGTGTATTAGTTAATGGAATCATCAGTCTATTGTGCACAGAAGAAATGAAATAATAAATGTTTAGTGTATGAATTGGGGCCAGTTACATCCCATTAAAAATATATATGTGTCTTTATTTATTGATAAGGTTCAGTCAGAAAGGCAACTTATTTGATCATGATTTTTCCAGCTTGAGTTGCAAACATTTAATGGGATATGAATTCATGAACCAACATCATGTTTCACATGACCTACGGGATTTACCGATGCATTTGCACATTAAATTTTATATTTTTTTGGCCAAAATGTGACTGTCCCAATTAAAATATATTAAAATTATGGAATTTTTATGAAATTTGTGATATGTCCCAAACTAAAAATAATTATTTTTCTAAAATTCAAGGTTGTCCCAATCATTACGGTGTCCCAACATATACGGTAAATACGGTAGTTAATAAAGTACCATCTCAGACAAATGACCTAGTTTAGTGAGTACCATCTTTGACAAATGACCTAGTTAACGAGTTCCATTCACAGACAAACGACCTAGTTTAGTGAGTACCATCTCAGACAAATGACCTAGTTTAGTGAGTACCATCTTGGACAAATGACCTAGTTAACGAGTTCCATTCACAGACAAACGACCTAGTTTAGTGAGTACCATCTTGGACAAATGACCTAGTTAACGAGTTCCATTCACAGACAAATGACCTAGTTTAGTGAGTACCATCTTGGAAAAATGACCTAGTTAACGAGTTCCATTCACAGACAAACGACCTAGTTAAGTGAGTACCATCTTGGACAAATGACCTAGTTAACGAGTTCCATTCACAGACAAATGACCTAGTTTAGTGAGTACCATCTTGGACAAATGACCTAGTTAACGAGTTCCATTCACAGACAAATGACCTAGTTTAGTGAGTACCATCTCAGACAAATGACCTAGTTTAGTGAGTACCATCTTGGACAAATGACCTAGTTAACAAGTTCCGTTCACAGACAAATGACCTAGTTTAATGAATACCATCTAAGATACATGGTCTAGTTTAATGAACACAGTCTCAAAAAAAACACAATTAGGATCATCTCAGACAAATGACCTAGTTTATTAATTATCATCTCAGACAAATGTGGTTAACAGAGATCTGCCATCATTAGATACGACAAGTTTAAAATGGTATAACACCTGTGATGAGAACATGTTCAACTTCTTTTCACATTCAAAATAGAAATTTGACATGTGGATCCCATGTTTTAGGTACATGAAGGAGTTTAAGCCAGTACTGAATGCTAACATGCTGCAATGTCTGCAGAAACACAGCCTGTATCACTGGGCCAAGGCTCTCATTGATGAACGACTCACAGATTGTCTCACACATGGGGTATATTACTTTTCTCATAAGGGTTCAAAACAATTAGTATTGCAGACAAATTAAACATTTTTAGCTCTACTGATCAGAGATCAGCAGAGCTTATGCCGTGGTGCGGCGTCCGTCGTCCGTCCGTCCGTTAACTTTTATTTGTAGCGACTACTCCTCTGAAACTACTGGATGGATATTCATAAAACTTTACAGAAATGTTGCCCATGAAGTCTAGTTGATCCTAGCAAAAATTCATGTTGATGTGAAATCCAAGATGGCCGCCAAAGCTAAAAAAAGATTTTTTAAATTCAAGTTTGTAGCGACTACTTCTTGAAAACTATAAGTGATATTGATATGGGACTTTTTCTAAAATGATCAGCATGACATGATGTTGGTCCTTGTCAAAAATCGTTTTGATTTGACGTTAAACATGGCTGCCAGCGGCCATCTTTGTTTACATAGATTTATATAATGAAAACTTGTAGCGACTACTCCTCTGAAACTACTTGACCGATTTTCATGAAACTTCACAGGAATGTTGCTCTTGATGTCTAAATGATCCTAGCAAAATTTCAGGTCGGCCGGAAATTCAAGATGGCCGCCACGGCTAAAAATAAATTTTCAAAATACAAGTTTGTAGCGACTACTTCTTGAAAACTATAAGTTATATTGATATGGGACTTTTTCTAAAATGATCAGCATGACATGGTGTTGGTCCTTATCAAAAATCGTTTTGATTCGACAAACGTGGCTGCCAGCGGCCATCTTTGTTTACATAAAGTTATATAGTAAAAACTTGTAGCGACTACTCCTCTGAAACTACTTGGCGGATTTTCATGAAACTTTACAGGAATGTTGCTCTTAATGTCTAATTGATCCTAGCAAAATTTCAGATTGGCCAGAAATTCAAGATGGCTGCCACAGTTAAAAATAGATTTTTAAAAAATAAGTTTGTAGCGACTACTTCTTGAAAACTATAAGTGATATTGATATGGGACTTTTTCTAAAATGATCAGCATGACATGATGGTTATCCGAGTCGAACATTATTTTGATTCGACATTAAACATGGCTGCCAGTGGCCATCTTTGTTTACATAGAGTTATATTATGAAAACTTGTAGCGACTACTCCTCTGAAACTACTTGACGGATTTTCATGAAACTTCACAGAAATGTTGCTCTTGATGTCTAATTGATCCTAGCAAAATTTCAGGTCGGCCGGAAATTCAAGATGGCCGCCATGGCTAAAAATAGATTTTCAAAATGCAAGTTTGTAGCGACTACTACTTGAAAACTATAAGTGATATTGATATGGGACTTTTTCTAAAATGATCAGCATTACATGATGTTGGTCCTTGTCAAAAATCATTTTGATTAGATGTTAAACATGGCTGTCAGCAGCCATCTTCGTTTACATAGAATTATATAATGAAAACTTGTAGCGACTACTCCTCTGAAACTACTTGACGGATTTTCATGAACTTCACAGGAATGTTGCTCTTGATGTCTAATTGATCCTAGCAAAATATCAGGTCGGCCGGAAATTCAAGATGGCCGCCACGGCTAAAAATAAATTTTCAAAGTACAAGTTTGTAGCGACTACTTCCTGAAATAAAAATCAATCAGTAGAGCTTCAAGGTCAATGACCTCTTGTTATTTTTAAACGTGTAAATTGTAAAATTGTCATAAAATAACTTAATATTCAATGTGTTTGCTCTTAAAAAGGAAAAAAACAACACCTAAACACAGGGTTCCCACCTTGAAAGTATTTGAATTTGAAAGAAAAAATTCAAGGCCTGGAAAGTGCTTGAAAATCTGATAAGGTACTTGAAAGTCCTTAAATCTGGATTTTTGCTGTTGATCCCAAGAATGGCTATTGGTTGTGCGTTCCTAGAATATTTGTTGCTGTAAACCATGTCGCTTGCGCGAATATTAGTCCTTGAATTTTGGAAAAGTCCTTGAATTTGGCCTTCCAATAATGGTGGGAAGCCTGTAAACAATTAAGTGTAATTTTAATACATCAAAGTCTGCAAGTATATATCATTAATTCTTTAGATCTCTTTTTTTCCCCAGACTACAGTTGTAGTGTACATAATGTACTTGACCTGTATTGTGCAGGATCCCAACCCCTGGTGTGTGTGTACAGTTGTAACGTACACAATGTACTGGACCTTTATTGTGCAGGATCCCAACCCCTGGTGTGTGTGTACAGTTGTAACGTACACAATGTACTTGACCTTTATTGTGCAGGATCCCAACCCCTGGTGTGTGTACAGTTGTAACGTACACAATGTACTTGACCTTTATTGTGCAGGATCCCAACCCCTGGTGTGTGTGTACAGTTGTAGCGTACATAATGTACTTGACCTTTATTGTGCAGGATCCCAACCCCTGGTGTGTAATCACCATCCTGGTTATTGTGTCACATGACGTGTACCAGATTCAGGAGATTATTCGATGTCTGACTGTCAGTACGTCTCAGTGCAAGTGCACGGAGATTATAGAGTGCCTCTACTCTATAGCCACGTTCCTGTACGCCTTCAAACTGGCAAGGAAAGCAGATGTTTGGAATGGGTTTGTAACTTGATTTACTGTCAGTATGTCTCAGTGCACGTGCAGGAAGATTACAGAGTGTCTTTACTGTATAGCCAAGTTCCTGTACGCCTTCAAGCTGGCAAGGAAAGCAGATGTTTGGAATGGGTTTGTAACTTGATTTACTGTCAGTATGTCTCAGTGTACGTGCAAGGAAATTATAGTCTATTGTCACATTCCTGTATGCCTGCAAACTGGCAGTAAAGTAGATGTGTAAAATAATTTACATTTTATTGCTGCATTTATTCCCCACAAAAAGTTAACATACATGTCAAATCTCACGCATTGGCTTTGAGACAAACACATTTTTGTGTTAAATCACACTCGCACGCATACATTCTATGTTTTCACATATTCTAAAAATGACCTTAAATGTTCCACCTAAGTACCCTGTCAAAACAACAAGTTCAAAGATCAGCAGAGCTTATGCCGTGGTGCAATCTGTCCGTCCATAAACTTTTTTCTGTAACGACTACTCCTCTGAAACTACTGGATGGATTTTCATGAAACTTTACAGGAATGTTGCCCATGATGTCCAGTTGATCCTAGCAAAAATTCACGTTGATGTAAAATCCAAGATGGCTGCCAAAGCTAAAAATAGATTTTTAACAAGGTTTTAGGGACTACTACTTGAAAACTATAAGTGATATTGATATTGGACTTTTTCTAAAATAATCAGCATGGCATGATGTTGGTCCTTGTCGAAAATCGTTTCGATTCGACATTAAACATGGCTGCAGCGGCCATCTTTGTTTACATGGAGTTATACAGTAAAAGCGTGTAGCAACTACTCCTCTGCAACTACTTGAAGGATTTTCATGAAACTTAATAGAAATGTTGCTCTTGATGTCTAGGTGATCCTGGCAAAATTTCAAGTCGGCCGGAAATTCAAGATTGCCGCCATGGCTAAAAATAGATTTTTTAAGAACAAATTTGGAGCGACTACTTCTTGAAAACTACAAGTCATATTGATATGGGATCTAAAATGATCAGCATGACATGATGTTGGTCCTTGTTGAAAATTATCTTGATTCAAAATTAAACATGGCTAGTGGCCATTTTTGTTTACAGAGTGTTGTATAGTAAAAACTTGTAGTGGCTACTCCTCTGAAACTACTTTACAGATTTTCGTGAAACTTCACAGGAATGCTGATCTAGCTATCAATACCTATCAGTAGAGATTCAAGGTCATTGACCTCTTGTTTTTTATACTGTCTGCACGACACTCATGAAATCAACAGTCAGTCACTACTGTCTATTTCTGGGACATAGAAATATGCGTTACATGTGTTTTAAAGTAATTTAAATAATGTGACTTAGGCCTAGATTAATTCAGTTAAAATGTATGATCACATGAGCAGTATTAGGAGTATACATATAACTGTTCGAACATTGGGACTGGGGCGGGGGAGTGCCCTAACCCCCTTACCAAGGGACAACCGTCCTTGGAACCCCATCTCCCTCTTGACTTCCATTGGACCTTGACAGCTATGAGTTAAAGGGGGTGTATACTGGATTCAGTCTGTCCATCTGTAGACACAACCTTGTTCACTCTGTAACTCTTCAAGACTTACAGCCACACTCATGAAACTTTACAGGTCAGGTCGTTTGTTCATGATGAAAGAAAATAAGAAAATGACCGACATATATTTTGGGGTCAGTAAGTTCATCGTCAAGGTCACCATGACCTGATAATGAAAAACCTTCTCTGCTCTATAACTCCTCAAGATCAGTAACCACCGGCATGAAACTTCACAGGTAGACTGTCATTTTACGGTTATCTCGATACATTTTGTGGTCAATAGGTTCATGTTCACCTTGACCTGATAATGAAAATCCTTGTCTTTTCTTTAACTCATCAAGACATACTCATGACACTTTCAGGGTTCTCAATAAGAACCGGCCGAAATGACCGCTTCAAATGGCATTTGGGCCGGTTCAAAATCGTTCAAAAAAAAAGAAAGATGAGGACAGTGACATGGATAGTATGTGTTATTGAACTTTGTAGAGATAATGGAAAGTATTTGTTGTTGAATTTTGTAGTTATGTGGATATGTGGTGTTCAGAATACAATTTTCAAATGGATATGTGTTGTTGAAGTTTGATAAATAAATATAATTGTCAACATACTGCACTACCTCTAAATACAGATACAACTACTGCACTGCAGTACATGTATCTGCATACAGAGGAATATTGCTTATAAACTTGCACTTTAAAGTGTGATTTAAAAGGCATTCAAAATGCAGGAAATGACGCGCTCAATTTCAAAAATTTCCGGGGGAGGACCCCAACCCACCCACCCAACTAAGCCTGTTACTTTTTCAAAAAGGCCTGTTTAACCAAAAGTTATTGAGAACCCTGCACTTTACAGATAGACTGTCCATAGTAAGAGAATCATTTGATTTATGTTTTAATTCTTGTATTCATTGTATTTTATATAACAATGTTTCGAATACAGGATGCACTACCGTCTGTTCTATGCCCTGTACTTGTATGAGAATGCCTCCACATCGAGTGGTGCTGATTTACAGTCGTATTCTGGAGTGGATTGCAGCAGTAAATACAGGTATGATAATAATAATGCACAACAGTTCAGTAGTTTAATGAGAATTGTACATTTCAAAAAAGTGCCAAATTTATTTGTAAAAAAACAACAACACTTGGCGCCTTTAGCACTAATTTACACCTCTCTCTCTGTCTCTATTTGTCTGAGAAAGAGAGATAACTAACCACTTCCTTGTGGATCCGAACCTGCAGCATTCGGATACCAAGAACTGCAACTCTGCCTAGCTAACAGTGACAGCATAGACCCCTCTGCCACTTAGCCAACATGATTGGTGTTGATCAACCAAGGTTGGATATCGTCGGGAGATTCTGTCAGTTATAACACACACCAATAATGCACTTTATGATGAAATGATCAAGTAAAGTGCTACAGCCTCGTTTATGGTCAAACACCATAGAAAGATGCCAGATCACAATAATAAGTGTGAGATTATTAATCGTCACCAGGGATCATGGGTTATGGAGAAATCAGGAATATTTTATATCAAGTACAGAAAACTAGGCAGATGTTTACTCAAAGTTTGGGAGATTTCAAAGGCAATATTACATGATTAATGCCCCACTCCCACCACTCGCCCCATTTTCTCTAAAATCCCGACTGCCTATTCCAGCACAGATACAGGCAGTGTTGGCCTCACACATGAACAGTTGCGTATTGTAAAACATCAGGCGAGGGCAGACGAGGTGATCAAAATTGTAGCTTTTGCAGGTGAGACTTCAGAATTAGAATCTACTTGTTGTAGTTGACAAGAGCTCTTGTATAGGCTTATTAAACCCCTACCAGTTTCTGCCAGAGAGGACTGTGGTTTGCTTGATGTCCATCATTCCATCATGCCATCATTCTGCCTTGCCATCATTCCGTCATACCATCATCCCATCATGCCATCATTCTGCAATTATGTTCGACTAAAGTTGTGTCTGGTCCGTAACTCTCATATGCCTTGAGGGATTTTAATTTAACTTTGTACAAATGTTCAACATACCTAGACGATATGTCACGTTTATCACCTAGGTCGGTATCTCAAAGGTCAAGGTCACACATAGACTTCAAAAGTTATAGGTCTTATTTCTAATTGGGGCTGTAACTTCTTGATCTATCATTTTATTCCAACAATATATTTTACAAATGTTCACCACCATGAGACTGTGTCACAACGAAAATCAGGTCATTACCTTCAAGGTCACACTAAGATTTTGAAGGTTATTGCATTAATTTCATGTTCGGGTTATACTTCTTTATCTATCATTCAGTTCCAATAATAGCATACACAAATGATCTCCACCATGAGACAATGTGTCGTGATCTTTACACAGGTCAGTAACTTAAAGGTCAAGGTCACACTTATACTTTAAGGGTCATAGGTCTGGTTCATGTCCATGTCATAAGCTCTTCATCTATCATTGCATTCGAACAGTATTACAGCAATGTGATGATGTGTCACGACCAACAGCATGGGCCTTATCTTCAAGGTCAAGGTCACACTTAGAGATTGACGGTTATTGCTTTGATTTTGTGTCCTGCCTTTAACCTCTTCAGCTATCATTTGATTCCAATAATATCATACACAAATGTTCACCACCATGAGACCTTGTGTCATGATCAATGACCAGGCCTTTTGTGGTCACACTCAGGTTATTGCTATATATTTTGCGCATGGGATATTACTTCTTCTGTCAATTGATTAAAATAATAGTATACACAAATGTCACCCACTATGATACGCTGTATAGCTTTCCTCTCCCAGCTCATGAGATCAAGGTTACATTTACACTAAAGGTTGTACGTCTAATTTAGTTCCCGGGTTATAACTTCTTCACATATCATTGTATTATAACACAAATGTTCACCTCTATGTGATTATGTGTTGCAACCAAAGCCAGATACTTGTCTTCAAGGTCAAGGTCACACTTGCACTTTGAAGGTTATTGCTATAATTTTGTGTCTGAGGTATAACTTCTGTATCTTGTACTCCAATACTATTATACACACAATTTATGTTCTCCATTATGTTTCATGTTTTCATCCAGGTTAGTATCAAAAAGGTCAAGGTCACACTTAGACTTTAAAGGTCATAGGTCTAGTTTGTCTGGGTTATAACTTTTTCATCTTTCATTGCATTCCAATAATATTATACACAAATGTTTACAGTTGGGGCACTCGTAATTCGCCAAATTTCCATTTTTGTACTGCTTATTTTGAAAGACCTTATATAATTTATGTCAACTTATTTGAGACTACCGGTACCCACTTTGTAATCCCATTTGTATAGGCACTGGTAAGACGACCACGTTGGTGAAGTATACACAGCTGAGGCCAGACAAAAGGTTCCTTCTTGTCGTCTATAACAAGTAAGTACAGGCAAACCTGTGTTAAGAGGCAACCAATATGAAGGGTTAAAGAAATGGTGACAATTAAATACCGGTTATTTCTAAATACAAGTTCGAGAATTGGAATTCAGTTTTAAAACATTATTTCTGGAGAGAAAAAAAACTATACTTGTCACATTATTTAAATTAATGATTGTGTCCCTTTATTGACCACTCATAATCCTGTTTATAAACTAGTAATTACATTTCTTTATCCAGGTCTGTATGTGATTACGCCAGGAAAAACTTCCCACATAATGTCACCTGTAAGACAGGCCATGCTCTTGCCTATGCAAAGTTTGGACAAAGGTGAGAGTTGTTTAAACTGTATTTTTGCAAAACAATGTCAACAAAAGCTAACTTGTTTGGAGGGTATTCACGTTTTATAGACATAATGTATTGCATACACATTTATTAAATAATATACAACTTAGTGTGTGCGTGACAACGAACAAATGAGTGGACACCTATGTTCATTCTCCATTGAAGAATGTGGAACTCGGCAATAAGAAGTAATTTCAAATAACATTTTTATTTTACACCATCAACATCATGTACCATTATGGTAAGTTGTAATACTATGTAACAGTAGTGGCATATATTTTGGCTACAGAGTATATCTATTAGAAATTACAATTTTTGTCAATTAAATCAGTGAGAAATCAAATTTCATGAAAAATCCTCCAATAGTTATTTAGATATCAGTCCATTGTCACTATTTGTTGAATGACACCATTTTTATTTCAGATATGCATCAAAACTGTATGGAATCAATGTGTACACACTTACACAGCGCCTGAAACGAAGGAAGGGAGAAAAACTGTTTATTCGTGCCAAGTGTGTAATGACGACTATTGAGAACTTCTTAGCTTCTGCTGACCCCCGTATCACTACACACCATGTGCCTGATGAGAGAATCAACGAGACAAAGGGCACCATGGAGCCCATTGATGAACCGGCGAAAGTGGTTTGTTATATAGTTTATAGTTAAATCAACTTGCCTTCTGATACATTCCCAGATTGTCTTATATAAGAGACTTACCATAAAACATCTAAAGAGCAATTTATACAAGCATATATTCATACTCAAAAGCAGCATTTCAGGTAGGATGGTGTTCGGTTCCCTAATATCGCCAGGGCCTCCTCTGGCCAATTTTTTTCTTGCGCCACCACTTGCGCCAAATGAAAAAAGTTGGAGCCAAATTGGAGAAATTGGAGCCATTTGGCTCAAATGGCCCAAGCCATATTTCTTCTAGAGTTTTATGTATAAATGTATTTTAAATGTGAAAATAAGAGATTTGCCAGGTTTATATCTGGTACACTATGGAATGAAATGAATAAAAATTATTTAATATAATTTGTATATGTTTTCGAACCCCCAATATCTGGAAAGTTTCTACATCGCACGTTTGCTTAAATCAACTAGCTGAACCTAATGACAGCAGGAATCATACACAGAGGCTTTCATTTGATTGTATAAGATATATAGGTAGGCCTTTATATCAGTAACAAGTTCAGAACATGCCGATTTTTCGTATTTCTGGAACCGCGAAAACCCATGACATTCGCTTATCTTTACGTCTTTTTTAATTTATTTTGAAAAGATGAACTGCCATATACATTAAAAACATATTTTGGCAATGAAATACACATAAAACCTCCTGGAAACTGATTAATAAACCAGTGTTTTGTGTAAAATGTTTTGTTTTTTTGTGAAATCCAGATTCAGATACCTCGAAATTATGAACAAAAACAAAACAAACGTCACGTGGATCTAGTCAATCATGTAAAATATGTAAATGAGGTGTTGATTTGTGTTTGATTGGTTAGAACCTGATTGGCTAGATATTATTCAGTGGTGCAATACTTTATTGGTTGCAAGGTGTTGCATGAGAGACTTGATTACACCCGAGGCGAAAACGACAGTCATCAGTTGTTATTTAGGGATTAAGTTAATTACCGGAACACTAAAGGTTATCAGCTTTTTTTGTTTATTTAATGTTAAGTGTTCTCGTGTGGTAGGTGTCAATTGGTTAGTTATGTTGTTTTAGACTACATTCCCTGTACACTCGTCACGGTGATTAGTGTTGAGGTCTATTTGTAACAGGCTGATTACAGCAGAGAAATAAACAAGTTTGGCTTTTTGGCAATTTCGATGTCGCCAAACACTTTCCGCAAAGTTTGAAATTTAGAGCCATTTTCTTTTGCCATTGGCGATGCCCAGAGGAGGGCCTGATTGCGGTACTTACCGTTTGCAATTTAAATAAATGATAATACAACATTTATCTAAAATTGTTTCTGTCCTGGTTACGTTCACTAACATCTCATTTGTATTTGTACATAGTATTAAAACATTAGATGGATTAAATATTGAAATAATTTTATCCGATATCGACAGCTATGTTTTTACTATTGTCAGGGGAGAGTACTCTAATATTGCGGTAAACAGTGGAGGCCCTGACTAAAGTTTATTGATTGCAAAAAAATCCTAAATAAAATAAATGAAATATATATACAAATAAAACTACAACTACATGCTGAAATTCAACAGTTTCTTTTAATAATCACTCAAGTTACAACAATTCATCACTCAACACTCTTATTTTCTTTACTTTTTTAACTTTTGTACTAGCAGTTAGACCGTTGTAAGGCAGTGTGGACATCTGAAAACAGAGTCACGCCTCAAAACTGTAACATTACAGCAGTACTTAAGGTGCGTCTAATGTGGACAAAAGTCACACTTTACCCAAAAAACAAAACAAAGTGCCTTGCATCCTCTCAATATGTGCGTCTACAAATCAGTTTGGGAACTCCGTAGGAAAAGGCGTAGCAGGGCTTCTTTATTAGTTCCTCTTAATTTATTGGCGCTGTTGGTAGGTGCCCTGTTCACAACATAGCGTCGTCACGTGATCGCAACAAGTTCATTCATAAATATCATCAAGCAGACGAAGATTTGACGGAGACCCAAAGTTTATAAACTTATTTTACGAAGTGGTATGGGTTCTTTTATTGGTAAAGGAGTGGAGGAAATTTACACATTGTGGTGTTTTTATGTATTTATATGGTAAAACAAATTTTACTTACAATGAGTTGCGACATTTTGCCGATATGTATTTGTAAACATTAGCGTGAGCTTCGGGTATGAATTGTGAGATTTTGATCACAGGTAGATGGCACTTGAGGGTGATGTCACAAAAATAGTGTTTACCACGATTTTCAAGAACCCGCGATATTAGGAGAAACCACTATATATAACGTTACATTCAATACACATTGGGATTTTGGCATTTAACCCTTTTATGGTGTCTGGTTATGTTGCTTGTTTAAAAGTTAGTGTGCATAGTATTTATCTCCATGGCAATATGTTTATGCTATGGACTTTTGTCTGTCGTGCATCCATTGTCTATTAACTTTTGACCTTCCCCTTCATTTTGCATCTGATCTTTACCAAACTTGGCCAGAAGTTTTAATTAATATAGATGAAAGTTTGGATGAGTTAGAAAACCACCAATATCAGATAATAAACATCAAAGTTATGGCCCTTCATTTAATGAAAAATGCTATATTTATCTTTGTCAACAGTCTGTCACCTTTATTGCGCATTTATTTTTACCAAACTAAGCTAGAGTCTTAATATTGCTGAATTACTAAACTTTGCCAAAATCTTAATGTCTATGAAAAGTCAATTGAGAAAAACATCAATATGGGAAAACACTTTAAAGTTATTGCCCTGATTTAATAAAAATATGCTATATTTTGCCTTAACAACACTCTTGTGAGCTTTAATAGTTGATACATATTTCATATCCTCCACATATCTAGGGCATAATACACTTTTGTGTCTTTATTTAGCTGTATGTAAGGGATGCTGAATACATCTGGAGACAGATGCAGGACCCCAACAACAAGAAAATTGGGGTGTCACATGATGGCTACCTCAAACTATATCAACAATCCAAACCAAGCCTTCGCGAATATGATTGTATTCTGATAGATGAGGCTCAAGATCTCACTCCAGGTATGACTATTGTATACTGATAGATGAGGCTCAAGATCTCACTCCAGGTATGTCTGTTGTATACTGATAGATGAGGCTCAAGGTCTCACTCCAGGTATGTCTATTGTATACTGATAGATGAGGCTCAAGATCTCAATCTAGGTATGTCTGTTGTATACTGATAGATGAGGCTCAAGGTCTCACTCCAGGTATGTATATTGTATACTGATAGGTGAGGTTCAAGGTCTCACTCCAGGTATGCCTATTGTATACTGATAGATGAGGTTCAATTTCTCACTCCAGGTATGTCTGTTGTATACCAATAGATGAGGTTCAAGGTCTCACTCCAGGTATGTCTATTGTATACTGATAGATGAGGCTCATGATCTCACTCCAGGTATGTCTATTGTATACTGATAGATGAGGCTCAAGGTCTCACTCCAGGTATGTCTATTGTATACTAATAGATGAGGCTCAATATCTCACTCCAGGTATTTCTGTTGTATACTGATAGATGAGGCTCAAGGTCTCACTCCAGGTATGTATATTGTATACTGATAGGTGAGGTTCAAGGTCTCACTCCAGGTATGCCTATTGTATACTGATAGATGAGGTTCAATTTCTCACTCCAGGTATGTCTATTGTATACTGATAGATGAGGTTCAAGGTCTCACTCCAGGTATGTCTATTGTATACTGATAGATGAGGCTCAAGGTCTCACTCCAGGTATGTCTGTTGTATACTGATAGATTAGGCTCAAGGTCTCACTCCAGGTATGTCTATTGTATACTGATAGATGAGGCTCAAGGTGTCACTCCAGGTATGCCTATTATATACTGATAAATGAGGCTCAAGGTGTCACTCCAGGTATGTCTATTGTATACTGATAAATGAGGCTCAAGATCTCACTCCAGGTATGTCTATTGTATACTGATAAATGAGGCTCAAGATCTGACTTCAGGTATGTCTGTTGTATACTGGTAGATGAGGCTCAAGATCTTACTCCAGGTATGTCTATTGTATACTGATAAATGAGGCTCAAGATCTGACTTCAGGTATGTCTGTTGTATACTGGTAGATGAGGTTCAAGATCTCACTCCAGGTATGTCTATTGTATACTGATAGATGAGGCTCAAGGTCTCACTCCAGGTATGTCTATTGTATACTGGTAGATGAGGTTCAAGATCTCACTCCATGTATGTCTATTATATACTGATAAATGAGGCTCAAGATCTCACTCCATGTATGTCTATTGTATACTGATAGATGAGGCTCAAGATCTCACTCCAGGTATGTCTATTGTATACTGATAAATGAGGCTCAAGATCTCACTCCATGTATGTCTATTGTATACTGATAGATGAGGCTCAAGATCTCACTCCAGGTATGTCTATTGTATACTGATAAATGAGGCTCAAGATCTCTGTCCAGGTATGTCTATTATATACTGATAAATGAGGCTCAAGATCTCACTCCAGGTATGTCTGTTGTATACTGATAGATGAGGTTCAATTTCTCACTCCAGGTATGTCTATTGTATACTGATAGATGAGGTTCAAGGTCTCACTCAAGGTATGTCTATTGTATACTGATAGATGAGGTTCAAGGTCTCACTCCAGGTATGCCTATTGTATACTGATAGATGAGGTTCAAGGTCTCACTCCAGGTATGTATATTGTATACTGATAGATGAGGTTCAAGGTCTCACTCCAGGTATTTCTATTGTATACAGATAGATGAGGTTCAAGGTGTCACTCCAGGTATGTCTATTGTATACTGATAGATGAGGTTCAAGGTCTCACTCCATGTATGTCTATTGTATACTGATAGATGAGGTTCAAGATCTCACTCCAGGTATGTCTATTGTATACTGGTAGATGAGGTTCAAGGTCTCACTCCATGTATGTCTATTGTATACTGATAGATGAGGTTCAAGATCTCACTCCAGGTATGTCTATTGTATACAGATAGATGAGGTTCAAGATCTCACTCCAGGTATGTCTATTGTATACTGGTAGATGAGGTTCAAGGTCTCACTCCATGTATGTCTATTGTATACTGATAGATGAGGCTCAAGGTCTCACTCCAGGTATGTCTGTTGTATACTGATAGATGAGGTTCAAGATCTCACTCCAGGTATGTCTATTGTATACTGTTAGATGGGGCTCAAGATCTCACTCCAGGTATGTCTGTTGTATACTGATAGATGAGGTTCAAGGTCTCACTCCAGGTATGCCTATTGTATACTGATAGATGAGGTTCAAGGTCTCACTCCAGGTATGTATATTGTATACTGATAGATGAGGTTCAAGGTCTCACTCCAGGTATTTCTATTGTATACAGATAGATGAGGTTCAAGGTGTCACTCCAGGTATGTCTATTGTATACTGATAGATGAGGTTCAAGGTCTCACTCCAGGTATGTCTATTGTATACAGACAGATGAGGATCAAGGTCTCACTCAAGGTATGTCTGTAGTATACTGATAGATGAGGCTCAAGGACTCACTCCAGGTATGTCTGTTGTATACTGATAGATGAGGTTCAAGGTGTCACTCCAGGTATGTCTGTTGTATACTGATAGATGAGGCTCAAGGACTCACTCCAGGTATGTATGTTGTATACTGATAGATGAGGTTCAAGGTCTCACTCCAGGTATGTCTGTTGTATACTGATAGATGAGGCTCAAGGACTCACTCCAGGTATGTATGTTGTATACTGATAGATGAGGTTCAAGGTCTCACTCCAGGTATGTCTGTTGTATACTGATAGATGAGGCTCAAGGACTCACTCCAGGTATGTCTGCTGTATACTGATAGATGAGGTTCAAGGTGTCACTCCAGGTATGTCTGTTGTATACTGATAGATGAGGTTCAAGGTGTCACTCCAGGTATGTCTGTTGTATACTGAAAGATGAGGCTCAAGGACTCACTCCAGGTATGTATGTTGTATACAGATAGATGAGGTTCAAGGTCTCACTCCAGGTATGTCTTGTATACTGATAGTTGAGGTTCAAGGACTCACTCCAGGTATGTCTGTTGTATACTGATAGATGAGGTTCAAGGTGTCACTCCAGGTATGTCTGTTGTATTCTGAAAGATGAGGCTCAAGGACTCACTCCAGGTATGTATGTTGTATACTGATATATGAGGTTCAAGGTGTCACTCCAGGTATGTCTGTTGCATACTGATAGATGAGGCTCAAGATCTCACTCCAGGTATGTCTGTTGTATACTGAAAGATGAGGCTAAAGGAATTGATTGGTCGTCTTGCATTGAACGTTTGGTTTTGCACCAGATGTGCTTTGTTTTGTGCTAGATGTTCGGTTTTGTACTTGAATTTAATGTTGTTTAACGGCTCATCAACACAGTATAGGTTATTTAGAGCCGCCCCAGAGAGAGGGGCAGGATACATAGGAATCCGGGAACCGTGCCCTACTCTTATTATCGAATTGATTCCTATGGTTCTTTAACGTGCTCGGAGGATAGACCGATACACGTGACCGCCCGGTTTACTTCTCCATCCGACGGACGAGGCTAAGGGAAAGTGTCCAGATATGTCTATTGTATACTGATAGATGAGGTTCAAGGTCTCACTCCAGGTATGTCTTGTATACTGATAGATGAGGCTCAAGGACTCACTCCAGGTATGTCTGTTGTATACTGATAGATGAGGCTCAATTGAATTGAATTGAATGTTGTTTAACGGCTCATCAACACAATACAGGTTATTTAGAGCTGCCCCAGAGAGAGGGGATGGATACATAGGATCCGGGAACCTGCCCTACTCCTATTATCGAATAGATTTCTATGGTTCTTTAACGTGCTCAGAGGATAGACCGATACACGGGACCGCCCGGTTTACGTCCCCATCCGACGGACGAGGCTAAGGAAAAGTGTCTTGCCCAAGAACACACCGACGGAACTCAGTGGCATCACGGAGGATTGAACCCGGGGCCTCCGGTTACAAATCTGCCGCGCTACCGACTGCGCCACGCCAGCCCTCAAGGACTCACTCCAGGTATGTCTGTTGTATACTGAAAGATGAGGTTCAAGGTCTCACTCCAGGTATGTCTGTTGTATACTGATAGATGAGGCTCAAGATCTCACTCCAGGTATGTCTGTTGTATACTGATAGTTGAGGCTCAATATCTCACTCCAGAAATGATGTTGTAGACTGATAGATGAGGCTCAAGATCTCACTCCAGGTATGTCTGTTGTATACTGATAGATGCAGTTCAAGATC
The DNA here is from genome assembly GCA_037043455.1 of Cyrtodaria siliqua. NCBI lineage: Eukaryota > Metazoa > Mollusca > Bivalvia > Adapedonta > Hiatellidae > Cyrtodaria > Cyrtodaria siliqua. Next base: position 51,318 of record JAWPHD010013259.1, read on the forward strand.
TCACTCCAGGTATGTCTGTTGTATACTGATAGATAGTTTAAACTTATTTATTTAACATCTAACAAAAGCTCTATGAACTTATTTGAATCACTCTTGATGTCTTCCTGGGTAGAATCAGTACTAAGCAAGATAAAGTGTCTTGCTCAGGGACGCAACGCATATGGCAATGGCGGGAATCGAACCCACGACTTTTGGATCATGGGTCCAACGCTCTACCACTAGACCAAAGCGCTCCACCAACTGATAGATGAGGCTCAAGGCCTCAATCTAGGTATGTCTGTTGTATACTGATAGATGAGGCTCAAGGTCTCACTCCAGGTATGTCTGTTGTATACTGATAGATGAAGCTCAAGATCTCACTCCAGGTATGTCTGTTGTATACTGATAGATAAGTCTCAAGGTCTCACTCCAGGTATGTATGTAACTGTTGTATTCTGATAGATGAGGCTCAAGGTCTCACTCCAGGTATGATGTTGTAGACTGATAGATGAGGCTCAAGGTCTCACTTGATGTTGTAGACTGATAGATGAGGCTCAAGGTATCACTCCAGGTATGATGTTGTAGACTGATAGATGAGGCTCAAGGTATCACTCCAGGTATGATGTTGTAGACTGATAGATGAGGCTCAAGGTATCACTCCAGGTATGATGTTGTAGACTGATAGATGAGGCTCAAGGTATCACTCCAGGTATGATGTTGTAGACTGATAGATGAGGTTCAAGGTCTCACTCCAGGTATGTCTTGTATACTGATAGATGAGGCTCAAGGACTCACTCCAGGTATGTCTGTTGTATACTGATAGATGAGGCTCAATTGAATTGAATTGAATGTTGTTTAACGGCTCATCAACACAATACAGGTTATTTAGAGCTGCCCCAGAGAGAGGGGATGGATACATAGGATCCGGGAACCTGCCCTACTCCTATTATCGAATAGATTTCTATGGTTCTTTAACGTGCTCAGAGGATAGACCGATACACGGGACCGCCCGGTTTACGTCCCCATCCGACGGACGAGGCTAAGGAAAAGTGTCTTGCCCAAGAACACACCGACGGAACTCAGTGGCATCACGGAGGATTGAACCCGGGGCCTCCGGTTACAAATCTGCCGCGCTACCGACTGCGCCACGCCAGCCCTCAAGGACTCACTCCAGGTATGTCTGTTGTATACTGAAAGATGAGGTTCAAGGTCTCACTCCAGGTATGTCTGTTGTATACTGATAGATGAGGCTCAAGATCTCACTCCAGGTATGTCTGTTGTATACTGATAGTTGAGGCTCAATATCTCACTCCAGAAATGATGTTGTAGACTGATAGATGAGGCTCAAGATCTCACTCCAGGTATGTCTGTTGTATACTGATAGATGCAGTTCAAGATCTCACTCCAGGTATGTCTGTTGTATACTGATAGATAGTTTAAACTTATTTATTTAACATCTAACAAAAGCTCTATGAACTTATTTGAATCACTCTCGATGTCTTCCTGGGTAGAATCAGTACTTAGCAAGATAAAGTGTCTTGCTCAGGGACGCAACGCATATGGCAATGGCGGGAATCGAACCCACGACTTTTGGATCATGGGTCCAACGCTCTACCACTAGACCAAAGCGCTCCACCAACTGATAGATGAGGCTCAAGGCCTCAATCTAGGTATGTCTGTTGTATACTGATAGATGAGGCTCAAGGTCTCACTCCAGGTATGTCTGTTGTATACTGATAGATGAGGCTCAAGATCTCACTCCAGGTATGTCTGTTGTATACTGATAGATAAGTCTCAAGGTCTCACTCCAGGTATGTATGTAACTGTTGTATTCTGATAGATGAGGCTCAAGGTCTCACTTGATGTTGTAGACTGATAGATGAGGCTCAAGGTATCACTCCAGGTATGATGTTGTAGACTGATAGATGAGGCTCAAGGTATCACTCCAGGTATGATGTTGTAGACTGATAGATGAGGCTCAAGGTCTCACTCCAGGTATGATGTTGTAGACTGATAGATGAGGCTCAAGGTCTCACTCCAGGTATGATGTTGTAGACTGATAGATGAGGCTCAAGGTCTCACTCCAGGTATGATGTTGTAGACTGATAGATGAGGCTCAAGGTCTCACTCCAGGTATGATGTTGTAGACTGATAGATGAGGCTCAAGATCTCACTGCAGGTATGTATGTTGTAGACTGATAGATGAGGCTCAAGGTCTCACTCCAGGTATAATGGCAGATTTCAGCATAAGGACAGATGTCAGTTACCTGATTTCAGCAAACTCTAAACAGCTTAATATATACCGTATTTACCGTATAAGTTGGGGCAGGATTAATTAATTACAATAATTAGTGTCCCAAACAATACTTGTTCAAAAAAAAATTTTTTTTTTATTGGCCCAAATAATATAACGGACTTAATTTGGGGTTAAGTTTCGGTCAAGTGGAAATCCATTAAACTGTCATGACTATCGTGATTCAAATTAACAATGTCTTACCGCAAAACATGTTTTCTTCAATCCATTAATAACAATCGACTAATAAGATATATCAATTTCTTACTGCAAAGTTTATCACTTTCATTTTAATCCATTAATAAACCAATCCTTTTGTACACTGTAATTATTCCTCCCTAAACGTGCACTTGTTTATAAATGATGAAAAGATCAGTCAAAACGTCCCGGCTTTGTAGTCAAACACAAGCATTTGATGTGCCGACGTGCCGACGTAGTTTCTTTGATCTTTGCCAAAGTGGTGAAATTGTGTCGCAGCTTGCGTCACTTGTTGGGCATGCTTAAAGGAGAACCATTGTGAAATAAAACACTATTTATAAATGAAGTTTGATGCAGTGAAGATTACCGGTTTAAACAATAGCGTCCCTAATTGTCAGATAAAATATATATTAAAATATGTTAAAATACGGCAAATAGCATCCCTTTAAATGAAGTTTGATGCAGTCTTGTACGGACTGAATTTCCTGGTGTATCAGAAATTAACTGTGAAATAGCCTAGAGCGAGGATTACCGGTTTAAACAATAGTGTCCCTTTAATTTAGCTGACATTGTGATCAGCTGGTAAAATCAGTGCGATGCCCTGAGCAACTGACTGCAATGAAAGAAAAACTAAGAAAATATTGTTATTATTTTATTTATTTATTTTTATAGGTTGGTAGCACATGATTCACGTCTTTCGTCAGGTGCTTCTAGATTGTTGACATATCTTCTTTCCGACTCTCATCGCTCAAACCGTCATGTGGTCGACTCCAATATTCAGCTTAAAAATAAAGCACTACAGTTAAATGAACGTACTTAACTATGGACAGTATAGGAATTAAACTGTGAAATAGCCTGGAGCGAAGATTACCGGTTTAAACAATAGAGTCCCTTTAATTTAGCTGACCTTGTGATCAGCTGGTAAACACGTGTGTAAAATCAGTGTGATGCCGCGAGGAACAGACTAGAAATAACCGGCGTGTTTTATCGCAGTGCATAAATACAAGGTACGATAACTAATTGAATATGAAATAATGATTTAAACTAACAATCACTTATATAAAATACTATAATTATTTCACAGTTAAATTAAAATTGTGATTGCTGGCATTTTGTCGCACGCGTCTAGATTCCAATGTCACACATCACTTCCTGTGTGCTTAAGTGTATAATTACCAGATTTACTCAGTGCTTTAATAACTAGTTATATCACGGACTTATTTTATGCATTTTTTTTACATTAATTTTGATCATGATTTTGGCAGAATTTGGTAGATGTCCCAATTAAAATTATCTGAAATTTTTGAAATTTTTAATATGGCCCAAAGTAAAAATAATTATTTTCCTAAAATGCAAGGTTGCCCCAATCCTCAATGCCCCAACTTATACGGTAAATACGGTAGTTAAAGTTTGTTTTTATAAATAAGTAAACCTTTTAACATGAATAATATGTACTCAGTTTATAAATTAAGTGACTCGTGATCGAGAAATTGGACTTTATACAAGACCATAGTCAGAGTGCTAATGTAACACATGTCATTTTTCCTAATGTATTAAATAAGCTCATAATTTTATTTTTGTACAGACTTTGTTATTTTATTTCAAGTTTGTATCAATACTAAATATTGGAAATGCTTTCTTTCATAAAACTACCATTTAAGGCGTCAAAAGACTTTGAAAACATATTAAGTGGACATAGGACGGAAATGTCATTATTAATACTGACATTTATTTCAATTACAAACAGCCAGGCATTTTCATTTTGAAAAAAAAAAAAAAGTTAGATACCAGTGTTAAACAAATTAAAAAATAAAAATAAATACACAACTTTTCCATAAAAATATTGAGAAAGACTGTTCTGGTGCTAGTGTCACTCGAAGACGGAAAGTGTTACATTAGCAAGAAGTAACATTAGCACTACTTTGAGAAAACTCAAAATATAATACAAAAAAGAACAGTAAAGCTCACTGCAAGCTGTACAATCAAAAGTCATACTGAAAATTATGTTACTGTTTCACTTAGCCATCAAATTGTGCTTTCTGTGTTAACATTGACTACAATGTAAAGTGCTAATGTTACATTAGGACATCATTGTCGAGTCCGACCAAAATTCTAGGTAACAAGTTGAGCATTTATTGTGATATCAATGTTTATGAAGCTCGCACTTTATGATAGTTGTTTTAAACATTTTGAATAAATGTTATTTGGTCAAAATAATGTAACGGGACAGACAGTTTTAAACAGATTTTTCTTTCTCTGCGGGATTAGCAAATTTTAGATGGATTAATGTCTCTTTTGCAGGAAATTTTTCCTTTTTTAGCTCAACTGATCAGAGATCAGCGGAGCTTATGCCGTGGTGCGGTGTCCGTCGTCCGTCCGTCCGTCTGTCCGTCTGTCCGTCTGTCCGTCTGTCTGTCCGTAAACTTTTATTTGTAGCGACTTCACAGCTGAAACTACAGGATGGATATTCATGAAACTTTACAGAAATGTTGCCCATAAAGTCTAGTTGATCCTAGCAAAAATTCATGTTGATGTGAAATCCAAGATGGCCGCCAAAGCTAAAAATAGAGTTTTAAAATACAAGTTTGTAGCGACTTCTTCTTGAAAACTATAAGTGATATTGATATGGGACTTTTTCTAAAATGATCAGCATGACATGATGTTGATCCTAGTCAAAAATCGTTTTGATTCAACGTTAAACATGGCTGCCAGCGGCCATCTTTGTTTACATAGAGTTATATAGTAAAAACTTGTAGCGACTACTTCTCTGAAACTACTTGGCGGATTGTCATGAAACTTTACAGGAATGTTGCTCTTGATGTCTAATTGATCCTAGAAAAATTTCAGGTCGGCCGGAAATTCAAGATGGCCGTCACAGCTAAAAATAGATTTTTAAAAAATAAGTTTGTAGCGACTACTTCTTGAAAACTATAAGTGATATTGATATGGGACTTTTTCTAAAATGATCAGCATGACATGATGTAGATCCTTGTGGAAAATTATTTTGATTCGACGTTAAACATGGCTGCCAGTGGCCATCTTTGGTTACATAGAGTTATATAGTAAAAACTTGTAGCGACTACTCCTCTGAAACTACTTGACGGATGTTCATGAAACTTCACAGGAATGTTGCTCTTGATGTCTAGTTGATCCTAGAAAAATTTCAGGTCGGCCGGAAATTCAAGATGGCCGCCACAGCTAAAAATAGATTTAAAATAAATAAATTTGTAGCGACTACTTCCCAGAAACAATAAGAGATATTGATATGATGTTGGTCCTTATCGAAAATCGTTTTGATTTGACCTTAAACATGGCTGCTTTGTTTACATAGAGTTATATAATGAAAACTTGTAGCGACTACTTCTTTGAAACTACCTGACGGATTTTCATGAAACTTTACAGGAATGTTGCTCTTAATGTCTTATTGATCTTAGCAAAATTTCAGGTCGGCCTGAAATTCAAGATGGCCGCCACGGTTAAAAATAGATTTTCAAAAAACAAGTCTGTAGCGACTACTTCCTGAAATCAAAATCAATCAGTAGAGCTTCAAGGTCATTGACCTCTTGTCTTTTTAGCTTCGCTATCTTGTTCGCCTGCTGTCGCCATTTTGGTATCGACGAAATAACGCGAGACCATCACGTGATGAATGAGCGGGAAGTTTAAAACTGCTATCGTCACGTACTCGTGGTGACGGAAAAAAAAATTGTGTTACACTAGCAATATTAAACTTGATTGGAATTGAACAAAACACATATTGGACGGAAAAAAACTGTCAGGTTTTTATGAATTACATAAAATCTTGTAGTTAGCCAATCACTGTACTGTAAATTATAACCCCAAGAATAAGATTTTTAACATGCAGAAATGCTAATGTCACACTGCCAAAAAGACGGAAATAGATAACATTAGCACTGTCGAGAAAAATTAACAAAATTCGTGATTTTGTTCAAAAGAATGGTTGATTTATCATACTAACATTGTAATTTAGAGCATTTCTGACAATTCTATGCCCCTGTTATGATGAAAAAACAGTCGACAGTATTAAATTAAAACACCTATAAAATATCACTATTGGGTGTAGGTAACTGTTGTCCATCAAAAATGTCTCATTTAGAAAAGAAAAATTAACTTTTCCGTACTTTGACTCCTTGAAATATGATATATTTTACTTCATTTTATTCATTTCATATGACTGCATATGAGAAAACAAGGCATTTATTAATTTTACACTTTTTTTAACTGTCTTCATTAAAAATATGAAAACGAGTGCTAACTATGCCCTTATTCTGAAATGTGCATGTCTGTTGTATACTGATAGATGAGGCTCAATATGTCACTCCGGGTATGTCCATTATATACTGATAGATGAGGTTCAAGATCTCACTTCAGGTATGTCTATTGTATACTGATAGATGAGGCTCAAGATCTCACTCCAGTTATGTCTATTATATACTGATAGATGAGGCTCAAGGTCTCATTCCAGTTATGTCTATTATATACTGATAGATGAGGTTCAAGGTCTCACTCCAGTTATGTCTATTATATACTGATAGATGAGGCTCAAGGTCTCATTCCAGTTATGTCTATTATATACTGATAGATGAGGCTCAAGGTCTCATTCCAGTTATGTCTATTATATACTGATAGATGAGGTTCAAGGTCTCACTCCAGGTATGTCCGTTATATACTGATAGATGAGGCTCAAGGTCTCACTCCAGGTATGTCCGTTGTATACTGGTAGATGAGGCTCAAGATCTCACTCCAGGTATGTCTATTGTATACTGATAGATGAGGCTCAAGGTCTCACTCCAGGTATGTCCGTTATATACTGATAGATGAGGCTCAAGATCCCACTCCAGGTATGTCTATTGTATACCAGTAGATGAGGATCAAGATCTCACTCCAGGTATGTCTGTTGTATACTGGTAGATGAGGCTCAAGATCTCACTTCAGGTATGTCTATTGTATACTGATAGATGAGGCTCAAGATCTCATTCCAGTTATGTCTATTATATACTGATAAATGAGGCTCAAGGTCTCACTCCAGGTATGTCTTGTATACTGATAAATGAGGCTCAAGATCTCACTCCAGGTATGTCTATTGTATACTGATAAATGAGGCTCAAGATCTCACTCCAGGTATGTCTATTGTATACTGATAAATGAGGCTCAAGATCTCACTCCAGGTATGTCTATTGTATACCAGTAGATGAGGCTCAAGAACTCACTCCAGGTATGTCTATTGTATACTGATAAATGAGGCTCAAGATCTCACTCCAGGTATGTCTATTGTATACCAGTAGATGAGGCTCAAGAACTCTCTCCAGGTATGTCTATTGTATACTGATAAATGAGGCTCAAGATCTCACTTCAGGTATGTCTATTGTATACTGGTAGATGAGGCTCAATATCTCACTCCCGGTATGTATGTTGTATACTGATAGATGGGGCTCAAGATCTCACTCCAGGTATGTCTATTGTATACTGGTAGATGAGGCTCAAGATCTCACTCCAGGTATGTCTATTGTATACTGATAAATGAGGCTCAAGATCTCACTCCAGGTATGTCTATTGTATACCAGTAGATGAGGCTCAAGAACTCACTCCAGGTATGTCTATTGTATACTGATAAATGAGGCTCAAGATCTCACTTCAGGTATGTCTATTGTATACTGGTAGATGAGGCTCAATATCTCACTCCCGGTATGTATGTTGTATACTGATAGATGAGGCTCAAGATCTCACTCCAGGTATGTCTATTGTATACTGGTAGATGTGGCTCAAGATCTCACTCCGGGTATGTATGTTGTATACTGATGGATGAGGCTCAAGGTCTCACTCCAGGTATGTCTATTGTATACTGATAGATGAGGCACAGGATCTCAGGTATGTCTGTTGTATACTGATAGATTAGGATCAATAACTCATTCCTGTTATATATCTTGTGTACCAATAGATGAGGCTCAAGATCTCACTTCAGATATGTCTATTGTATACTGATAGATGAGGCTCAAGATCTCACTCCAGGTATTTCTATTGTATACTGATAGATGAGGCTCAAGGTCTCACTCCAGCTATGTCTGTTCTATACTGATCGTTGAGGCTCAATATCTCACTGCAGGTATGTCTATTGTATACTGATATATGAGGCTCAAGATCTCATTCCTGATGTGTCTATTTTGTTCTAATAGATGAGACTCAAGATCTCACTTCAGATTTGTCTATTGTATACCGACAGATGAGACTCAAGATCTCACTTCAGATATGTCTTTTGTATACTGATAGATGAGGCTCAAGATCTCATTCCTGATATGTCTATTGTATACTGACAGATGAGGCTCAATATCTCAATTCAGATATGTCTATTGTATACTTAAGTTGACTCTCAAGATCTCATTCTTGATATGTCTATTTTGTACTGTAAAATGTGTTTTTGCATATTTCGTTTTCCTTGTTGTGTAATATGTATGCTCATGTCATTGTTTGATTTTTTCGTTTGTCAGACAGTTTATATTTGTCATTGTAGCCGTAACAGATATCATTCTCAACCAGCCCCAGTGTAAGATCCTTGTAGGCGACCCCCACCAGCAGATCTATTCCTTCAGAGGCGCCAAAAATGCAATAGACAGCATTAGTGCAGACACAGTTTTCTATCTCACACAGGTGAGTCAGGTTTCTTCTGATACCAGTAGATATATTCATAACTTTCACATCTGGTCAACTTCCGGTAATTCGAGATATTCAGGTGAAAATAAAGGGGTTTACTCGGACTTTATCCTCAATGTCTATATGAAAAATGAAAATATTAGACCATGATTTAAATTAAATGTATACACATTGGTGTTTTAAAATCAGACAAAACCAAAAGAAGATACATACTTATAGATGTACACAAAAAAATAAAGCTTTTAATATAATTATCGCTACAAACTAGTTTTATAAAAGACTAAAGTCAGTTGAGCACCAACGATAAACACCGAGTTGACCCCCTACCAGAATGTGGAGGTCTTTTATTTTATTGATCACTGATTGGTCAAATTATTTTGATGATGTCATGTGAAAGTTATGAATTCCTTCAGAGGGGCCATCAATGCCATAGACAGCATTAGGGCATACACAGTCTTCTATCTTACACAGGTGAGTCAGATGTCTTCTGATACCAGTAGATCTATTCCTTCAGAGGGGCTGTAAACGCATGGACAGCATTAAGGCTTACACAGGTGAGTCCGGTGTCTTCTGATACCAGTAGATCTATTCCTTCAGAGGGTCTGTGAACGCCATGGACAGCATTAAGGCTTACACAGTCTTCTGTCTTACACAGGTGAGTCAGGTTTCTTCTGATACCAATAGATCTATTCCTTCAGAGGGGCCGTCAACGCCATGGACAGCATTAGGGCAGACACAGTCTTCTGTATTACACAGGTGAGGTGTCTTCTACTTAGTAAAACATGGACACCTCCAAGCAGCTTTTCAAATATCGAAGTCTTTAGATGTCCCTTATAGCAGTAGTTTCACATAATATGTTGGACTTGTAAGTAGCGCAATGGAACTCTGGTTCAATTTTTATTTATTTGTCCCTTTATTTGTTGACCTGAGGGCAGACAAGCGTATGCAATTGTATTTGTGTCGTCGTTTATAAGCAAATTTGATGATTTCAGTAAAACATGACTAGAATGTTTCTTTGTTCCTTGTGTGGCGCTTTGTCAGATATGTGCTTAGGGCTATTCCATTAAAACATACCAGGGGGTAGCGGATGGCAATTTATAGAAAATACATGATAAGGTGCCTTATCCCAAAAATCGCATCTATGGTACCGTCCTAACACCGGAAAATCGCATCTATAGGTGGGTGGGTAAATCTCACACAAAAACAATTGAGTTGTGGGGAATGGGGGTGTCTGAATTGAGTTGTGGGGAATGGGGATGGTATCTGAAATAAATCAATCAAGATGGGGTCTCAAACATTTTTAATCAAGATGGGTGTTTTTCAAGTTAAAAAAACAAAGCTGTAATGGTGTTGTTGCTTCTAAAAATAGAATAAATTCAAGAACGACAACTCCTACAAAATTTCGTACTGTTGTACATCGTACTCAATTTGATTCACACTATCGGTTATATTTCAGAGGGGAAGTAATTAGCCAGCCAACCGTGCAGCCATCTTTTGCACGAACGTTTTTGAAAATCGCGACCAATATTTTATGGAGTGGGTGGGGTAAAAATAAAAGATTAAAAAAAATAAAGAGTTTTTTTTGGCTAAACTCTTACTTTCTCAATATTGTTATGTTTTTGTAAGTACGAAAATATAACAACAAACTTTAAACGGACACTGTCTAAGTATTAAAGCAGATTATTGAGCATAACTAAATAACAGTGAAATGAACAGTGAAAAGATGAGGATAGACCCAAATAATTTGTTTACATTGCTGGGTTTAATTTAGAGCTACAGAACTCTGCACTACTGGGTTACCCGCGAGTGTAATTTTAAGCCAAAAAAGCAGTACTTTTTTTTAAAAAAAATCTTACCACTATTGAATTCAACCAAATGATCTTGTTTTTATTATAGTAAATATTGAATAATGGTCGGTGTTTGTTTAATTATTTTGTGCTTTACAAGTTTAGGGTTGCAGACAGTGTCCCTTTAGTATATGCTAATTCCCAGATTTTTTTATTTTATTTGATGGGTGGTTGGGTCCACTTTTTTTTAGAGATTTTTTTTTTAGATGGCTGGTGGGGCCCGATATTTAATATTTTGGTCTTTTTTTTACTGATGAGTGGTGCGGTCTTCGAATTATTTTTTTTGATGGGTGGTGGGGGTCGATACTATATTTCTTTTTGGATGGGTCATGGGGGTTCGCAGCATTTTTATTTCATCGGTGGTGGGGGTCTTGAAAAAGTGCCCACCCCTATACATTTAATTCTGGAATTGCCCGAATGACTTGTGTATGTTAAAAAGCACATTCACAGGTAAACAGTCATTACGTGAATGCATAATGTATACATTACATAGCTATTCCACGTGAAACAAAATAAATTCAGCACTCGTTAACATATTTGTTAGTTGGTGGGGAATATGTTTTGTCAATTTAAATTGAATTTTAAGTCTCTTTCCACTAAAAATATGCAAGTCATTACTGTTGTTCTGGCACATAGCTTACATGGAATCAGGTGGTGATGTAAATTAAGCACTGCCTGGGTAGAGCCCCACTGCATGGCCTGCTCGACTTATTTCTGCAGATCATGCAAAGAACACTTCAAATGGCAGAAAAAGTTCTAACTAGTTAAAATTCTATTGAGGGTATCTGGGGAGTTAAAATTCTGTAGTGGGGGGTGGGGGAGATGAACACTTCAAATGGTACACCCTTTTTTGACTGTCGTTCTTCACGCGCGCTCTGATGCAAAGTAGGTCACGTGTAGTTATTGAATTAAAGGGACATTTGCTCGTAATTAAAAATGTAATATATATAAGTTAATCAACATTGTTTTTGTATTATGGGATATAATTCCTTCGGCAAGCTCACATATCAAGATATGTGAACTGCGCTCGGGAATTATATTCTATAATACGAAAACAATTTTTTGTATTATGGGATATAATTCCTTTGGCAAGTTCACATATCAAGATATGTGAACTGGCCTCGGGAATTATATCCCGTAATACGAAAACAATGTTGATTAACCTCTATATCACTAATCATATGAATTAAACTAGAACTATCACTGAAGGTGATGAATACCCCCCACAAACATTTTTTTTAGTAAGATCCGAGGCAACGAGTCCAAGGGTGATTACTAAACAAGGAAATGAGTGAGCCAAACAAATTTTATGTCACGCACATCTGCACTTGATGTTGATCATGTATAGAAAGTTTCAGTTCAATTCCCTGAAAACTGTAGAAGTAGTTTGCCTCACAAGATTGTATAAATGCTATACACTATATAGTACATCACAAAGTCCAAGGACAATAACTCTGCATGGCAATGAGCGAGCCAACAAAATTTAAGTTAACCACAGCTACACTTGATGTTGAACATGTATAGAAAGTTTCAGTTCAAGACCTTGAAAACTGTAGTAGTAGTTAGGGTCACAAGATTGCATAAATGCTATATGCTATATGATATATCACAAAGTCCAATGGCAATAACTCTGCATGGCATTTAGCGAGCCATAAGAAATTTATGTCGCGCACTTCTATACTTGATGCTGATCATTTATGCAAAGTTTCAGTTCAATATATTGCAAATTGTAAAAGTAGTTGTCATAAGTAAGAGTTTTATGTGACTTTACATATGTGACGCTACGTGACGGGCAGTGTGATTCCTATATAGGCCCCGCAAAACGAAGTTATATAATAACAATAGAAAACAAGCTTTAAATAGGTAATAGGCATATATATTCTGGCAGTGAAGAAAACTTGAATTTGAGAAATATCATTGTTTGGAATCTTCATATCTAATGGTCAGAAATGTATGTGGTTCACTTGAACAGTAACAGCTGGTGGATTGAATACATCTAAAAAATGACTTAAAACATTTGAATGCACTGTTGCTGTTGTTGTTGTATAGACCACTATAAACACATCACTGCTGAGGTCATGGGTTTGAATCCCAGCTTCACCTGCAGATTGTCAGTGAGAAAATTCAATGGTAAAGACTTAAGTGCAGAAAATGGGTGGTTGCTCAAATTCATGAGTCTGAGTACACAACCCTTCATCCACCAATAAAAGTCTCCATCACACATATATTAAACTTATAATACATTTTTGGCAACTTCCAAATCATTAAATAAAAAAATACACGGTTAAACAATAAAAATACATGGGTGGTTGTCTTCCATGTCATTTTACTTCTATGGGTGGTCATATCAATATGAAAATTGCATCTATAGGTGGATGATTAAATTTAAAAGTGCCTTCCGCTACCCCCTGGTATGTTTTAATGGAATAGCCCTTATTATAGCACTTCTTTACCCACTTTATACCAGTTTAGCATCTTCAAGATCATTTGAACATGTTGTTATACCCTTATGGTGATAAATTCAACGTGCAACAGTTTTTTTGTCCAGCCCATTTACGGATCACGACTTAGCGGTCACAATGTCGTCCGGGTATATGTTTGTCCGTCCGTTTGTGCATCCATGTGTCCGATTTCCATTTCTTAATATCTCCTTCATTACTTGCAGGATTTTCACCAAACTTTACCAGGATGTTCATTATATGGATCCAACATCACGTGCACAGTTTCTGGTCACTGTGGAGGGCTGGTGTGGCGCAGTCGGTAGCGCGGCGGATTTGTAACCGGAGGTCCGGGGTTCAATCCTCCGTGGTGCCACTGAGTTCCGTCGGTGTGTTCTTGGGCAAGACACTTTCCCTTAGCCTCGTCAGTCGGATATGGACGTAAACCGGGCGGTCCCGTGTATCGGTCTATCCTCCGAGCACGTTAAAGAACCATAGGAATCTATTCGATAATAAGAGTAGGGCAGGTTCCCGGATTCCTATGTATCCTTCCTCTCTCTCTGGGGCGGCTCTAAATAACCTATACTGTGTTGATGAGCCGTTAAACAACATTCAGTTATCGGGTCACTGTGACCTACTTTTAACGAAATATAGGTCATGTCTGGTCTCCGCTACGACATGCGCATCTTGCTTCTTTTTAACAGGATTTTCACCAAACATCGCCAGAATGTTCCTTATGTGCATCTAACATCATGTGCAAAATTTCCGGTCGCTGTGACCTACTTTCGACGAAATATAGGTCATGTCCGGGTGCCGCTACGACATGAACCCCCCACTGTTAGTGGCATTAATTAATATCTCTTGTGATTGACATTGGTGTCGGTCAAATAAATATCTGGACCTTTATAACAGAGTTCGACATGTAGGCCGTGGCCTTCTTGTTACAAATTCTGCCTCGTCTGTCGGATTAGGACGTAGATGGGGCTTCCACCGAGTAATGGAATCTACCTTCCGCAAAAATATTAAAGAGCTATAGGAATCTATTTAATAGTAAAAGTATCCTTCCCCTCCCTAGGGAGCAGCTTTAAATAATCTATACTGTGTGTCACAAAATGTCACGGGTACGGGTAGAGCGTATAGCTCTTGTAAGTTGTCCGTGACACCCTAATCTATTGTTCGAGTTTGAAACAAATTCACAATATCCATGATCTATTCAATTAACACGTAAAAGCGTGCACATTTTAAGTGGCCGCCAGAGAGGCCGTGTCATAAGTTTAGTTTTGTGCTAATGCATGTAAACATATAGGTCTATCTTCCTTAAACGGCAAAATTGTATAAGGGGCCTCTCGTGTAGATTCAATGCTGCAGAATTAGCCACGTTTGTCACGGACTGAACGGGGGAAATAATGGTTTGGGCGTAATGTTTGCTATAAAACCCATTGTCTTCTAGTTCTTGCCGGGATTGGTCGATAGTTACTTTGTTTGTAGCAGAGGTTTATTTTATTGTATTTTATCGTACATTTGAATTCAGTGGGCGGCGCCATCTTGGTTGGCGGTTACGACATCCAGTTAGCCTTGATGTTTCTCAAACATTAACTTTAGACTAGCATATGATTTTGAAGTTACTTTATTAGATGTAATTATTGTAATTGATCATTAATTGTAAAACAATATTAATTTGATAACAGTGGATAATAGGTGCATTAGTTAACGTTGGCGTATAACCCAGTGATTGTAATACCGGATTGTTAACATTAGTTAACAATGAGATGAGTGACTAGGATAAATGTTCGACGCGTATGCATAGCGTTGTATAATGTGGTCATTAGTTGACATGTGTGCATGCATAACTCAGTGAGTTTAATATACGAGTGATTTGATAATGTTTATATTACATGTATTAGGGGCATTGATTAACAGTGACATACATGGCGTTGTAGAATATGTATACATTGCTACTCATCATTAGTACAGCTTACATATATTTATTGAATAATGATTTGTTTGGGTAATGATAATTATGCAAGATTGTTATGTTTGTCAACCGACATCTAAAACGTATGTATAATTACAGCCTAAGCCATCCAGGTTTGGATATTCCGGAGTGGAGCTAAGCATCCACGGATAACGTAACGAGCGGTGGAGACGGTCCCCGTACCTGCGCAGCATGGCCAGGTTTTATTAGCGACAACCCGCGGGCCACAAGGTGGGCCCGTTATCAGTCCTCACTGGAGGAACATCACCCACAATCTCAGTGGAGGTTAACCATCATTACATCGCGTCATCAACCCTTTCAGAAGGCATTTGATGACAATCACCCATTGGATTCGCGCATCATCATCTTCATGAGCTCTCGCGCTTCACAGTTATCGCGCTAGATCATAGATCAACATTGTTATAACTTTAACAACACTTTAGTGTCTCATACATTCATAGTTCATCTGTGTATTCGCTTGTTTTTTTGTGATAATTGTATATATATTTAACATATTTTAAAAGTTGCATTAAACTTATGTAAATGCATTCACCGTCATTGATTCTTTCCTGAGTTAGCCCCAACCACTAGGGTCTTCCTGTGACACTGTTTTGATGAGTCATTGATCATTGATATAAATTCATTTAATTGTGCAATCATAACAAAAGTTAATGAAGTATATGAATATTTTGATTTATTTATTTTTCCGAGTAATGGACAGTACAGCGATATATTCTATTGTTACTGTTGTTTGATTTCAGTCATTCCGTTTTGGTCCAGAGATAGCACGGGTGGCAGCATGCTGTTTAGAAGAACTGAAGAATGTAAAACAGAAAATCCTCGTGGGGAGTGGAAATAAATGTATGTCAACACAAGCAATGATTTGTGACTGTAACTGCCACCTTGCCATTATTTCACTTGATTTAAAACAGCTTTTTGAAATACTTTAAATACTGAAAACTTGTTTGAATTTAAGCATTCTCTTCAACTGAATTAAAAATTGTTTTTTATTTTATATAGCTTAAGATCACTGAATTACATATGGCTTTAGAGCTGGCTTTAGAGCACTGTGTTACATAATGGCTTTAGAGCACTGTGTTGCATATGGCTTTAGAGCACTATGTTACATATGGCTTTAGAGCCCTGATTTATATATGGCTTTAGAGCCATGAGTTACATATGACTTTATAGCCCTGAGTTATATACTGAGGGAAAAAAGTTTAGTAAGTTTTTTAGATGAAATAATACTGTATAAGAGATATACAGACATTTTGGGACTTTATGGGCTTGATCCCTACGTTCATTTATTATTTACGTCATTAAGATGTTCGATTGTTATTTATGTTTGTTTAATAAAATATTATGTCTATGGCAGTAGTTTCTTGATTTTACCACCAAAAATGTATTATTTCCAGGGTGCAACAAAAACTTGCTGAACTGTTTTCCTCAGTATATATGGGTTTAGATTCCTGAGTTACATATGGCTTTAGAGCACTGAGTTACATATGGCTTTAGAGCACTGACTTACATATGGCTTTAGAGCACTGAGTTTCATATGGCTTAAGAGCACTGAGTTACATATGGCTTTAGAGCACTGTGTTACATATGGCTTTAGATCACTGAGTTACATATGGTTTTAGAGTCCTGAGTTACATATGGCTTTAGAGCACTGAGTTACATATGGCTTTAGATCCCTGAGTTATATATGGTTTTAGATCCCTGAGTTATAGATGGATTTAGAGCCCTGAGTTCTACATGGATTTAGAGCCCAAAGTTAAATATGGCTTTAGAGCCCTGAGTTATATGTGGCTTTAGAGCCTTGCATTATATATTGGTTTAGAGTCTTGCATTATATATGGTTTTAGAGCACTGAGTTATTTATGGCTTTAGAGCCCTGAGTTGTATATGATTTTAGAGCACTGAGTTACATATGGCTTTAGAGCCCTGAGTTATATATGGCTTTAGAGCCCTGAGTTATATATGGCTTTAGAGCCCTGAGTTATATATGGCGTTAGAGCACTGAGTTATATATGGCTTTAGAGCACTGAGTTATATATGGCTTTAGACCACTGAGTTACATGTTTGATGTTTTAACAATTTCCAACTTTACTAAACCAGGTACAGTGATGGGAGAGCAAGAAGGACAGATGGCCGTCATCTGTCGCTGCAACTCCACAGTATTCGATGAGGCTGTAAAGAAATGCTGCTACTCTGATAAACCATGTAAAATAGCATTTGTAGGGGTATGTTATATTTAGTTCAACTCTATAAAGTGTGTAGCCTAAAAGTTTAAATGTTTACTGCAGGCATGTAAGATGGTACACCTGACTGCGGGAGGTGGTTCATATAGACTTGGAATATCTACAAAAAGTACAATGTCTGGGGTCAGGGTGCTTGCCCGTAGCTTTTTAGTGTGCATCTCCTGTGTACCCACTGACTGGCATATAGTTCATTAAGCGGTAGTAGGCATATAATCCCAGAGTAGATTAGTTCATAACTAAATGCGCGAATATTTTACGTTAATAGCATCATATACTGCTGCTGAAAGTCAATGTTGTTGGTCCTCGCATATAACCAACCATTAAGCACGAGAATTTTAATGTTAACTACATCTCGCACTCCTATGAAGTCATTGCCCAATTACACATCCGACAAGTTGCTGTCCGAAAAGTTTGCTGTTAGCACACGTATTCAATGTTAATATCGCCCAGCACAGATACCGAAAGTCGCCGCACATAATGGAATCGAAAACAAAGTTCAACGTGTTGCTGTCGCCAAGTTATGCATATGCATTAATAGTTCATTTTTAGCTCGACTATTCGAAGAATAAGAGAGCTTATGTAATCACCCCGGGGTCGGCGTCCAACATCAAATTTTGCGTGTAAGCTGTGTT